>RXPK01004517.1:0-54724 GCA_004143645.1 Protaetia brevitarsis
AATGTGGGCAAAGTTAATGTGCAATTAAAACAAAAGTAAATTTTGCCTGGGTCGTTAACTACACGACATATAAAGCACAACCCACCGAACCCGGATTTCATCATTTAACAGAATAAAAAAATGGAAGTTTAGAGCCCAAAAATTTCTTTAGTCCGGCCTTGAGCAAAGGAAACGTTTATGTTAAGCACCGCTAAACGTGGATATTATAATACATTGCATCTTTAGTATTATTCTTATGGGAATGCCGTAAGTTCATTTAACGTCATTTCTGAATAAATAAGCCAATCGGCCAGTGTGCCCTTGTAAATAAATAGCAAAACTTCTTCTTTTTTATAAAATAAACATTCCTTTTTTTGATAAGAGCATCTTACGTAAGTCTACAAGATTATTTTTAATATTCCTATAGACGTTTCGAGTTTCCCCGATATGCGACTCAGGTAGTTAAAAAAATAAATATTTTTTCTTTTGCTTTGTCGAATCGAGAGTTTGTTGTTAATAAACGTACCACATGAATCTGAGTTATTTCTTTGGATTTATTAATATATAACGCAAAATGAATTTGAATCGAATTACACAGAAATAAATGTAGATACAGAAAATTTGCAAACACGCCTTTTTTACTATGATGTTCGCGCGCCAATGAATCTATTACATTTTCCGCACTTTTCCGATGCATTTCAAGCTTCGATTTTCTTTATATGAATTCATGAGTCCTGAAAAGGATCTTTTTTCGAGGGACGGGAAACGAATTTAAATAAAATGTTCGAAGGGCTTGCACTCCCAAGCAGCGATCCACACAAAACTAACAGGCGGTAATGGCGAATGAAGTGGGAATGTGGGGTAATACTCGGACAGCATTTAGGTTGGGCGGGCTCTAGCCCACGGCATTTATAAATTAATTTTGTCTCGTTAATGTTACAGATAGATCCCCTGTTGCTTAAGACTTTTATTGTATATGATTACAGCTGCTACATATTATTATATTTACCTCTATATCTGATACACCCTGTATATGTATGTTACAGTAAAAGCATCAACTACAGTGGCTATTGTATGTATTTACATATACACTGTTATTTAATAGTGTTACAGTAAAGCATAAACTACAGTTAGTGTATACATGTACTAGTGAATGTATACATCAACTGCAGTTTATACTTTTACTACAACATATGCACAAGTTATTCGAAAATGCTTGTTTTTGAGGAATCTAGAGTCGTCATACCAACATGAAACACGTGTAAAATACAATTTACTTCTCTACCCATCTCAGCTTACATTTAGATTTATTGTCTGGTTAATTTGCAGTACTTCAAAATATTTTTTTTTGTAGGGAAAGACAAGTTGAATAAGACATATTGTTACGCATAGGTACAAATCGTTGAGTACTTGGCATTGTCTGCACTGCGTAGATGTTTTAGTGTGCACAAACCGACTCGCACCTTAACACCTTTCGAAATTATCTTGTGCGGCAACCGTACTTTGAAGACACGGCCACGCTTCAAGCATTCTATTACTTGGTCGATTAGTCTTAAACAATGGGTCCCGCACACTTCTTACATGGTTGTGACTGCACTGTGCGGGTTTATGGTGGGTGCGAAAATTCTTCGTGCATAAGATGAGAACCACATATGCTGATGTCTTAGATTGTTTATTTTGTAATTATTTGATCCGCCTTGTGATTACGATAAGCAGAGGGCCACAAATTTAAAAGGGATGACAGCACCTGCTATAAAACCGTATCAGAGCCTGAGGTTTACACGTAATAATTTCTAGATCGAACACACCAATGTATGATTGGTAGTCCTATTTATATGTATCGATTTTCTTATATATTTTTTGCATATTTAGCTTCAGTTTTTTTATTTATTACGTTATATGGTGTTTGAAGATTTATTTATTTTCTATAGTCTTTTAATCATCATCAATCTCTAGCTAAGTTGTCTTTGTATTGGTATAGAGTATAGACGATTTTTTTTTTAAACTACATTTATTCAGAATTTATTTTTCATTTGATCTGTTTGATGCAAATTTAATTTCATATACAATATGTTCCTTTAACTCAGTAGGTATTTCTCAATCTGAGTTCTGCAAGATGACAGCGTGCCCTAGGGTTCCTCCGCAAATAAAAATGGAAATCATTCCACAAAAAAATGTGTCTTGTAAATATATAAAAAATATTCGCAGCACTCCTCTAGTGCTCTGTGTCTGTATTCGCGTCCACCCGCTTGTAACATGATGCTGTCTCTTTTCTATACGTACTATTGTCTATTAATTACACATAAGTATATTCAATTATTATAACAAGAAATTAGGCACAATCAAATTCTGAAATTATATACTAAATTAGTCTGACATAAGCACAGAATTCTCGGCAAAGAGCTGAGTTGAAGTTACTGTCGCTAGTGATTTAACAATATCAAAGTATGGAAGACGATTCAAGTATTTCGTGTGTTTTTCTTTTGTAGTCTCCCACTTCTTTTTACCCATTCAAAACCATTCATTTAACCATTCAGTACCCTAGCACCCTGCACTAATGTACACAGGTCTCCGGCTGGTTGACCGAAGTTATCCTCTGATGGGTTCATTTTGTTTTTTTTTTTCGCATCCAAAATCTCGCATTCCTACAGAATGTGGTATCAGTGTCCCGTTACGGTGCGAAGATGCGTACTGAGCTGCAGTAGTTCTTCGATCTTCTTTTTTTATGATCCCTTAATAAAGGTCATTCCATGAATTTGCCTGGTTGTATTGTTTCATTGCATTTGTGTTTCTTCTTACCTGCTCTCGTGCTGCATTTTTAGACATTTCTAAAACAGATTTTGGGCATATAGGTATATGAAACCAATTATCCCTTTCTTCCTAACTCATCAGCTTTTTCGTTTCCTTCGATTGCCGAATGTACGAACACCCACAGCAAAGTGACTTTATTGCGGTCGGTCAGGCTCTTCAATTCTCGAATACATTTCCAAACCAGTCTTGACGTAAGCAGCTACAACCTGCTTCTGCTACTTTTGATTAGCAGTTTAAAAACGCTGCTACTTCTTGTAGTAGTTTTTCTTAAATAGTGGTATACGCTAAACAGATAAACTGTTTCTACAACTCTGCGCACCGCCCCAAAGTCATTGAAGCGCGTCAAGATCATGATTGAACAAAGAACAAAAATAGGTGTGGGAATATTAATCGACATAACCTCATTATATTGATATATGAAAATATTCACCTGTAATATAATTTAAATTTCGTTCGCAAATAAAAAACTGATCTGAAGTTAAATTTGATAATTGTTTAAACTAAGACACTGAAATAAGATAACAATTTATAGTATTACAAGATATTTTTATTTATAAAATCAACTTATAAGTTATTATTACAACAAATAAATTATGTGCAAATAAATTCATTAAATAAACAATAATGTATAATGAATAAAACAGGATAATCATTATAAAAGGTGTTGAAAATGTTCACCATTTCTTTCCAGGCAGGTATCTACCCTTCATTTCATATTGTCGAAGACTTTGATTAAAACTTCAGGTGATACTGTTCGAATAGCATCAGTAATGGTTTGCTGCAGTTCTTGGATCGTATGTTGAGTGTTTCTGTATATTTTATTCTTTAAAAAACCAAACAAAAAGAAATCCAAAGGAGTTAGATCAGGTGAACGTGGGGGCCACAGATTTTCTAGTTATTAAACGGTTATCGTAAAATTCCTCAAGAAACCTTATTGTTTCATTCACAGTATGAGCTGTGGCACTATCTGGTTGGAAATATCCATCATGTAGTTCTTCATGGTGTAATTCGTTTAAAAATGGCTGTAGGATTTGTTGTCGATAATTGTGTGCGTTTATATTGTCGTTAAAGAATATTGGACCTATAATTCTTCTACGCAGTTCAGTTTCTCTGAATTCGTGAGGGGTTTCAGTCGACCATATACGATAATTCTGCGAATTTACAAAACCGTTAAGGTGCTTCGTCACTGAAAAATGTGATGTCCAGCATCTCGTTGTTATATAAATGTTGGTTGAACCACTGACAGTACTGAACACGGCTTTCATAATCAACCGGTAACAGTTCTTGCATAACTGGAACCTTATATGGATACATATGTAAATTTCTGTTTTAGTGCCTTTCGACAGGAACCATATAATACCCGTAAAAAACATATGTACTTAGTTACATATGGTAACAAATACTGATTCATGTGAAATACCGGCTTGTTGCGATAACTGTCGTATAGGTTTCTTCGGGCTCCTCAGTATTCAGTTTCATATGTCTTCCACAGTTTCATTGCTAGGAACTGTATTTCTTCAAGAGGATTTTCCTTTGGACACACTACCCGTCTATCTGAAACGTTGCACAATACGACGAACATGCTGTCGAAAAGTTTGACCAAATTCTATACCTTTATTTGGAAACTGTAGAATGTTATCATCGTAGCAAATTTGCAATGAATATTCCCAAATATACTATCTTCTCTACGAAATCCTCCACGGAAGTATGCTTCCAAAAGAAAGGTATTCGTAAACATTGAGGCGTTGTAGACAACGTTTTTAGAAAAACGTATTTTTTTTTTACAACAAAGGTATTAGCAAACATAAAATACCGAGGACGAAAATATAAACAAATAAAACGACAATAATGACAGCGACAGAAAATTCAATTGCATTAGTGCCCGAAAATAAGCCATAATGGCAATCATTGAATTATAGTTATTGACAATTGGTGTTCTTTTTCGGATTGTAGACCTGACTGTGTCACTGTTTTTAAAATTGTCAATTATACGTTTTAAAGCAGTTACGGACGGTTTCTGTTCCTCTCAGGATACCGTAGAGCGAAAGCGTCACATGTTCTTGATATCACTTCGTTACATTCTCCATAGATACTGATGCGCTGGCATTTTGGTTTGCACAATATTGACAGTTCTGCTGCAAATTGTTTTGCGTTATCTCTGGCATGGCTAACTTGACACATTTTTGATGAATGTAAGAAAATACTTCTTTCGAAATAACTCGAAAACCCTTGCAGATAGGTATAGAGAACTTCATAACAAACTTCCCTTATTTTTAACGTTAAATAATAATAAGGTATAAAAAATAGGATATTCCATTTGAAATTTTTGATTTTTCTGCATTTTTCGGAAACTAATGTTTTAACAACGTTCATGCACGCCCTGTATGAGATATAATAATTTTTATACGCCATCTTGATGCATTTATCTTCAGTCCATAAGTATGCCGAATGGACTGAAGAAAATTGAAAGCGCATATGATATATTAACGTTTTCTAAGGGGTTGCAAATCCACTTTTCTGCAAAGAATCGAAATATCTCGAAAACAAATGAATATAGGTATAGGGATCCCTACATAAATTTTAACTAGAATTTTAAGGCCAATTCAAAAATATAAAAATATATAGGGTGTTACATTTAAAATTAGAAAAAAATGCCATCCCTGAAAGTGCTAGAGATTAGGCCAAATCCATATTTATCTACACCAAAATTTTCAATTTTCTGGTAAATAGTTTTTGTTATATAGATCATTGACGTTCGTCGTGCGACACCCTGTATATTTTGGTAACTAATAAAGATCTAGTAATATAAGTAATTGATTAACAAATGAAAAAGCATAGCTTCTTGAACAGAAAAGTATAAATTGGCGTTTTCTATCAATTATAAAAGGGTTATTGTAACAAGTAGTAATAATACCTAGTAATAGGTTCGGTGGGGTTACGTTTTATAATGATCGAGTTTTTATAATGATATATATTATGTGTTCCTACATAAGTATTTCTTAAGCAAAATCGATATAGAAACTAGGAAAACTAATCAGCGAAACTTACATTGTGTGGGGTTTTTACACAAAATAACTATTATTAGTACTTGGAATAAAATTTCTCCACCTGGACTTGGCAAAATAATATTTCTATTTAGTTGTTAGAGAATTCTGTTTATTTTTTATTCTTTTATTTACTTAAGCGGATGGGATGCCCGTATATTCGTTATTGTTAGAAAATTTTGTCATTTATTTAACACACCACTAAAATACAAGTATTTTTCGGAAAACCTCCTTTATTATGTTTGGTAGTTCATTTTTACATATTTTACGGTAAAAACATCTATGATGATAGATAGGGCTACAAAATAAAACTGAACTGTTTCTTACAATAAAATGTTTCTTGAATTTATATCAAATAAATGAAGCCTTTATGCATTTACGACAAGAATATCACTTGTTCCTTGTGTTATTATCACCATTCAAATTCATATAAATAACAACGCCATACATGAATTATTGTTAGTCTTTCACTTACAAGTTATTAATCTGTTCATGTTTTTTTTTAAATATACACCCTAATGTAGTTTTTACAAATTTGAATTTTCATATAAACTTTCTCTTACGGATCATCATTGTATATTATTTTTTCTTCAATCTCTTAAGAAATAATTTGGCAAAACCAATTTAGAATATAAAAAGAATATCATTGTGATTTAATAATAATAATAGGTGAAGCTACTCAAATCTATTTCACACAAACTTAATAAATTCTTCAATTTAATAGTCACATGAAAATAATGTTTTTTTTTTATTACATAAGCACTGAAGTTACAAGTACAAAATGCAACAAATTAATAAATTATCAAAAAATTAAGAATCACTTACTCATTGAAATTATTATTGCCTTCATTCCTCATGTGTTATGAAAAAAAGTAATTGAAAAAAATAATCCTTTCTGCGCCACGCGCCTTCCAAAGTGATCAAGACGATCTAAATACCCTATACGACAAAATTTCTACGCTCGGAGGCGCGGCTCCGATCCAAACCGACGCACGACACTTCCTCTACAAACTCTACAATCTGTACATATTTTGAAATATTTTGTACACTGCTTTACACTGTAGGTATGTTTCACAGCATTCGCACTTGTCTACTATATCAGGAACCTGCTAGAAAATAGCAGTTTGCTTCGTAGCAACCCAACCCTAGGCTACACTAGTGTCGCCAGTACTGGCTGTGCCTGTTGCAATACTGATCCGCTTATTTTCATAAGCCCTCTGATTAGTTTCAGCGGCACGATGCAATATTGGTGCGTTTACTCTTGCATAATAAATATTTATTATGGATAAATGGCTTAAAATTGGTAGTTTCCAGAGAAAACAAGAAATAGATTCAACCAGTCACGATAAAAATGTTCAAGAGATGTCGAATAACGCAACAATTAGCCTATGCCCACAACTTCAAGTTCTATTCACAATATTTCCAATAAGGATATCTTAATTAGAAGATATACTATCAAGAATATTGATCCGTAGTTTTGTTTCCATTGATAATTCTATAGTGTTCAGAATGACCAGATCATTAATTCCAGAAAAACTGTTAAGTCACTTACAAACAAAGTTTGTATAGTGAGTACAAAGACAAACCAACGTAGGTTAGTGTATATGAATGAAAGTATAAAGAACTGATAGCTGGCCGATTTATTGTATATTTGTTATTATTATTAATAATCAGAAGGAAATCATTTAATTAGAGTAGGAACATTTCAATTGTTATGGAATCCATATAAGTTGTTACTTCATACAGAAATACAGTGGTTATCTCGTGGAAAAGTTTTGGCACGCCTGTGCCTATTCAGTCTGCAAAATGAGGTCTTGATGTGACTTACTGGCTCCTTATTTGATCTCTCTTCGATTAACCGAAGGCAACTGGTTATAACGTTTAGCCTATCTTGCCTATATCTTTTTGAGCCATTTACTGAATTGAACACTTCTCTTGGGAATACTTGTGATGAAGTCAGGTTAAAAAAGTACTGTTGTGGAAATCTTGCATAAACAGGATGATAGTGGAGTGCTTTCTTACATAGATTTTGTATCCGAGTTAATTATTTATCATATTTTGATGGAACATTAGGTATGTCATATTTTAGTGCTAAAGAGTTGCTTAGAAAAGAAAGTATAAGTGGTCTAGGGTGTCTCACTGTACAAAAGGTTGAGAAATACTGCTTTAATCTTTCGTTATATTCGATATGTACATACTTTAATTTAATTTATACCATATCAATCTTTCACATCTCAATTTATAAATAATATAGTAGTTTGTTTTGAATATATTTCATAATATTTATTGAAGTTGATATTCGCAATATGCCGAAACAAATTGCACTTTCAAGGAGACGACGCGAGAATGTTAACCTTACTTTTGATCCTGTTTTTTTGGTGTAAGAGAGATATATTGGAATACTGTAATATATTAAGCCATAGATGACTAATCAATTACTTTTTGTGGCCCTAAATAGTTCAACGTTTTATGATGCATATATTAGAATACGAAGCGTTATTACAAGTACCATAATAGCATAATGAGGAGCGTAGTCGTCACGTAATCCAAAGGTTACGGGTTCGTACCTTGATGAAGTCGTATGTATGTATTTTTTTCCTTTATTATTAATTATAATGAAGGAGCAGAATATAGCTTTTAATTTACACAGATCTTCACCGGTTTGTACACACCTATAGATATCATAAGTTAAATTATTTAGGGCTCTAAAAGCAAGAGGAATTCCAAGAGCTTTTTGCTACCGCCTGACAAAGCCAGGACCAAAACAGAGGTTAACATCTCCCGGTCTTTTCTTTTAGTAGGTTTTATGTTTACAATATCCTTTGCGATGTTGCTTTTCTCTGACGTCATATATTGAATGTCTCCTTGTATTAAACAGGAAATATTTGCATTAATATAAAAGATTGAAAGACTAAGTAAACAACATTTCTGAAATACACATCCTTCTTTTTAGATATCAATATCCTTAGAGTTCCTTTATATAGCACATGTTTTTCTTCGATACACGTCATTAAACAAACTTCTTAGAATTGCTTGCTTAAAATAATTATCGCTGATTGTTTTTATTTTAAATACCCATGTATACTTACCAAAAAATTAACGGGCGACAATCTTTGTGAATACTAGAAAAATTAATTGCACCAGCGAGTTACATCAACGAAATGGTAGTTGATTTCTTCTATTGTTATTTTTTTTAACGATGCAGTGAATTATTTTCGACAATAGAAGGAAGTGATTGTCAGCATTTCGGTAAAACTCCTTTTACGTAGGTCATTTCGTTAGGAAATTACGTTTTAGGTGATTTGTATGCAGTTTTAGCTGCATCGGTTGACGTGGCTTATCTTATTTATTAATTCGAGCGATGGGAGATTTGCCAACTGCCGAAACACAGACTGTATATGAATGCTGCAATCATAATGTGCATAATGCATTTTTACGTCCATTTTACAATAGTGTATCTTGTTTTTCTTTATAGCGAGTGCGTTTAGGATGTTACCTGAACAAACGTCAATAACATCCTAGATATTGGCTCATTTTCTCTTAATTTCATCTATTGACGTAGATACAGGTGTACATATACAGGTGTTCAATGCAAATTGCAATTGATTACAAATTTTGCTCTTTTTGAATTTACAGTGTAAGCTATGCAGCATTCGCATAAATTCATGTAAAAATGTGTTCTTTTCATCTTTAATTGATTAGCGTATCTGTTTTTAATTTGGCAAGATTATTTCTGACTATATATATTTATAGAGATTATTGTTTATTATTTATATATATTTTACTAGAGAGTCTTTCTCCAGGTTCTTAACTCGTATTGCAACCTGATACGTTCTACGTCACTTGACATTGAGTGTCTCCTTAAGTATACGATTTATTTATCGGTTCTTATGATTCTTTGTACAAAAATAATAGCAGAATTACTTCCGTCGCGGGAGGTGACAGTCTATCTTATGGTATACAGACCGGCTAGCATTTGTACGCCACTTTGCGTTTTTGTGGCCTCGCCTGCCGCACTTTTGGCAACCATACTGCTGCTCCGCGTATTATTATGGGTCTCATTGCCCTTGTGTATAAGCAGTCATCCTGAGGCTGAGCATCCAATTATCTTTTCCACATACCTCCTCCACCTAGCCCAGGGCAATGGTGATCTTGTTGGTTGTTTTCTGGATGTACAGATTCCATAAGTTTTTGGTGGAACCATACCCCGAGGTAAGCCTTCTAGCAGTCTTCTCGTGAACGTGACTCGACTTTTTTTCAATAGTTTATTTTTTAATTGTAAATGGAGTTTTCAGAATCCAATAACAAATGGACAAGCTTTATCAACATTGTATCTCTTTACTTTCTGATTTACAAAAAGAAATGTTTGAATTTTATATAATATCATTTTGCTAATAATTACTGCACACTCTTATTAATTGATGTTCCTTTAGCTGGCCTGAGGATGTTCGAATAGAGCGAAACCGGTCGTGTGTTATTAAAGAATTTTGTGAGGATCCAGACTTGTTTGATTTCGATACGTTTTGTTTAATTTCGATTTTTCTTTGTCTTAAAATGGCAATATTGTCCAAAAATTAACCTTGAATAATTTGTATAATGACTCAAGATTGGATAATTAATCAACCCAGATATAGTATAATTAAAATTGTTGTTAAAGAAAATATTTAAATAAACACAGACAACACGTATACTTACTGTTTTTTTTTATTAATTGAAACATATATAAACTTACAATAATGAACTAGAATTTAACTTAATGCTATAGATCCAATATTTGTTATTTTTGGTAAAATTTAGCCTCAATACCACTAGTTGTTCCAAGTCAGTATGTGATAGTGCATGCCTTCTGGGAGTGCTAACGATTTCTGAAAAGGAAATACTTTAATTACCACAAACAATTACGAATTACTATTATTTCTGCAAAAGTACAAATATTCGAAAAGTAATTAGTTACCATTTCCATTTCTTTAACTGCATTCTTGGAGAACTCTGATCATGAGTTCTTTTAACATCAGATCCATCTGCTTTTATTCAATGGTTCTTTTTGATAACGTTTGTCTATTGCCGTCATTTGTAATAGTGGTGTTGAACGGGCTGCTGGTATATACCTATTTTCCATACTCTACTTTAAATCTCTAGTACTTTAGTCTCAGTATCTCTATTTGTTTTTGACAGTAAAAGTAAAAATATTTACGTTAACAACCTACTCCATTACTAACTTGTTTAATGTAAACTACTGAATGTCTACCAAAATTGGTTCAAATGTCAAACTACATTTAATTTATTGCGATTTTTTTTCCAAACTCTTTGGAGAATCACTATTTTTTTAATATTTACCAACAGTCAAATTTTGGCAATATAAATTTTATAAATATATTTTTCTTTATTACTTAGTATTGGTATTTTGTTTCAGGATAATACAACTCCACCATGTGCAACAAATTACCAGCAACTGAGCAGGTAAGTGACGTTTACCACTTTTTCTGTTTGGTTTTTGTATATACTGTCTTAAAATTCTAAAAAATATTTTTGCGGATATATAGATAGATATTTATAAAGAACCACTGAAGATATGTTATTTCTCTCAATTCCTATGAATTCTTCTCGTCTAACCGCAAGCTTTATTGAAGATTTAGGACTTCTTATAATTTTTGAATTGATGCAAATAGAATACTATTGCATATTATACTGATTGGGCGAGCGTCCTATGGTCACACTACTACGCAGATGGCAATTCTACGGCCATCGAGAGCGAAGTCTACATTTCGCTTACATGCGATAGTTCGTATAACATCGGGTGACCATACAACGAAAACTCTTGTGGTATATGACTATTTGTGTTGCATCCAAGAATTGCACTGTATGCTTAAACTGTAATCGTCAAAATTATGGGAGAGCAAAAGGTAGGAAAGAGCGCACCGGCGCCGCTTAGACATATAGCTGTGTCTCCTACCATATGCCTAACGCCCAATATCGTTTCAACATTGACATCAGTGCGTATTGCAAGGTCATTTTATGCGTAGTTACTAAAATGAAATTTTGCCGACTACGGTATTGCTTTTCTATAATTAAAGACGGCCATAATCATAGATTTATTGGAATTTATTACTAGAGTTTTAGCTGTACTTGTTTTTAACATCTGGCTAGTCTATTTTGGAACGAATTCCATGAGTGATGCGTTAGCCGGTTTTGGCAAGGAAGTATTTTCTTTTACGCTAAATAGACTGCCTGTTTTGAATTACCATACAACGTGCACCACCAAATTGGCTCATTATAATTTTGTGAACTTAGTAGGATTACGATTTTAAAACTCGCGGTTAGTCATAATAATAATAAAATTCATGCCTTGGCATCTCCCAACAGCTTTCGGTAATTACAGGGGGCATCGGCCCGGCCCTGAGTTAAGCCGCCCCACGCCTGCGCTCGTGGAGCGACTTAAGATGTTCATCTTTCTATACACATCTTCAGAGTTTTCCGTTAGATGCTTTGTTTATTAACGCTTTCAAATGGCTGAATAACTTTTACCTAGTAGGCTACGACTTTGACTTTACATTAAATTATTGTTGTCAGAAAATATCATTGTACTAGTAATGGTTTTCCGCGTGTTTGTATTTAGACAAGTACAGGTTATTGTGCGATTTATAGCAAATAATAGAAAATTTTGACAGAGTTCATTTTAATGTGAATATGGAAAATGTCAAAGAATTGCAGGAAGAGCTTGTCGAGAATTCAGTGAAAGACACTATCTTATTTGCTGCCTGTAGATGTAAAAGAACTTCAGAAAACTTAAACAACACTTTTTTTAACAACAGGTAGTGTTGGTAAGAAAACGTCGTAATAAACCTGTTCTGGGAAATGAGGAAAATAGGGTTTATATTTTAGGGTATTTCGAAACATATTCCGTAGTTCAATATCTGCTATTTCTGAACATTGACATGTTAAAAATAATATTTTATTTATAACAATAGTAGGTAAAATTTTAAATTTAAAAGCGTTAATTAATAAAACGAGTAATTTAAAAGAAAACAGTTGAAGATGAGTATAGGGAATGCTACAGCAATTTGATGTACAATTTAATTCTAGAACCAAAAAAGAAAATAGTTTTGCAACTTTCAAAAATTCTTTGATACATATGTCACTAATTTTTAGCTACCCTGTATAATGCAACGGAAACTTTTTACTATATTTTAGTGAAACAATGTTAGTACTTAATAGTTTTAAAATGACAGATCTCTGGAACTTAAGGCAAGTGAAATTAATAAAGTACAACAGCGTAAATGTCAAAATCTTCACAAAATCATAATATCTTAGAGACAGTTCAAGACATTTATAGGAAGCTACCCTAGTTGTAATATTCATTGGATTTTATGCTGAATTCAAAAATATAATATATAGGATGTTTCATTTAAAATATCAAAGTTCCCAGCGACTTCTATTTAACCGGAGATGCAAAATGACTCGAAAAACTTGAAAATATTAAAAAAAAAATGTAACCACCCAATTTTATTATTACAAAACCCAAATTGTTAAAGCTGAATAGTTTAGTTAAGCCGGAAAACTTCTAACTAGCTAGTTCCGTGGAAAAGCCTATACCCATTAATTTCGTTTTAATTATAAAGTGCACAATTTTAACCAGCAGTTTCAAATACCTGTTGAAACCTAATATTTTCTGTTGCCATACACTAATTCAGCTGAAAAAAAAATTAATTGGCACCATATAACTTTGTTTTTTTAATTAGTATTCTGGTTTCAATACTCATTTAAATATTTGCGAAGGGCTCACTAATCTTGAAAGTGGTAAGGTAATGTTAGGATTGTTTGACCCAACGGCTTCCAGTTCATTGTAGGAAACTAAAAAAATGATTTTCGGTAAAAGTACTATTTCTTATGTAGCTTATAACAAAAATGTTCGTAAAATTAATTTTTTGCGCCTCATTTTGCAGTACTTAAAAGCGGCAGGAAAAGTACCGTTTTCCTGCCTAGGCAGGCAGAAATGTCACTAAAGGTTGGCCACACTACATTCACATGACAGATGTGTAATAAATAAATAAATGTCATTAAGCTACTGTTCAACTATGCTAAGATGAACTGGTGTCTTCATTGCACTTATTATTGACAAATAGATATTAAACTAGAAAGAAAATTACAGAAAAAGATTTATTCTCGGAAACGTCAAAATACTAAGGTATGTAACATGTGTGTCAACTTGTTCTGTCAACTCCCTAGTGTCAAAATTTCTTCTCTACTTTCAATTCAAAATTAAGATTTGTCGGCCCAAGAAACATTGTGTATCACGCGGCCAGAAACTCTTTTGCGAGTATTCGTACTTACTACAAACCGTATTTATACTCGCAAAACTGTAGTTTCTGGCCTAGTGATACAAATAGTTATATTTTTCTTTAGTGATAGCTATGCCAGTTGTGCAAGAATTAAAAAATTGCCTATTGCTTACCAAATTTACGTCGGCTGAGCTTATACTGAAAGTTGCAAAAACGGGAACCTGAAATTTATTAAAAAAAATATTGGAAAAAGGTGTGTATTTCAATTTTTTTAAATACGTTCACCAACACTTGCATCTGGGGACAAAATTGAATTCGGAGAAACTTTTCAAGTAATTTTATTAAAGTCATCTCAACCTCACTTTCTGCCAATTCATGCCATACTTTTTAAATTTGCCGCTTAATAGTGAGCAAGTGACTTGCGTCAAAATAAATTTTCAGCTTACTAAACATGCTGAACTTACCCCACCAAAGTAGTTGTCCATATTTTAATAATAATAAAAAAAAATGGTGCACCATATATGTATGTCGATAATTTTATTATTCTCAAGAGTCATTTAGATGAACTTTATTTAAAGAACCTTCAACCTCTGATAAGTAGCAATTCATAATCTACCTACAAGAATAAGGTAACGTTTACTAAGTTACCATTATTCTATTTTTAGAAGTGCTAATACACTCGTTGTTATGAAAGACAAATTATAATTGGGATATGTACTGGTCATAATTTCATTGCTAAATACGCATTCATATGTACATACGTCATGTATTATTAACTGCTGCAACTATAATTATCCGAAAACAATAAAATTGATAATTTTAGTGAATGGGAAGATCTTACGCAACGCTTATTTGTAGGTAGCTGTGTAATTAGTACGGCCGGTTACCACTACTTTTGATTTTCGTAACGACAATTCTCTGATCTTATCAATGCCTCATTAAAGATTTTAAAACAAATGCAAAAGACAAGGTAACGAACAAATTAATTGGTCAGTCACAAAGCCTGTTACTTTATGAGCTATACATTTGCAGTAGATGTTTTGCGATCATAATCATTATGCAATTTCTTGGTTCTTTTGAGTTTAAATTTGCAGTTACTGACACATAAATTAACTATGCAATAATCTTTCTACAGATGATTATTTTTATGACGCTAAGAATAGGATACTTTACTTACTGTATAGGAATACTTAATAAAACTGCCCAGTTATGTGTATAATAAAGTTATTTTCCAAATATAATTATATATTTATATCAATCAATCAAGGCATGAAGAGATGAAGTAGCATCTTCGTATAAGCGGTTAGCGTCTAACCGCTTAAGTATACATGGCTACATTGGGCTAATTGTTAGCCTAATTAGAGCATGCGATTTGTAATCGCACCAATCTGCGCTATAAGCTCTAGGGTACATCTAAAGTCTGTAGTAAGTCTAATTGTAAAACTTTAAATATTAAGAAAACATTTTTTGTTCACGTTTTCATACTTTTTATTGCACAGTGTTAGGCTTAATTTATTCAGAATAGTGATTGACGAATTATTTCAGTTATTTTGTCAATAATACAATGTGAGTTTTTATTTTATTCATTATTTGAAAAAGAAAATAATAATTATAAATTATTAAACAACGACTTACGCTTGAGGTATAGGTGCACAGAAGAACGAATTTATTTGCGGCAACAAAATATATTTTGTCAAAAAAACCTTATTTAATTCAACAAGATATTTCGTTATTTCAAATAAACTAAAATTAAATTCAATGTTGCAGTATCAGAAATATTTAGTCAAACAGTTTAAACATTTCAACGAAATTACTTTGTAAAGAACTGTAAATACAATATCATTTTGTTATTATAACGAAATAAATTAGATGTTCAACGCTCTATACTTAACTGCTTGAGAAAATTTCATTTCGCTCATTTTCTTATAGCTGTTTTCTCCCCATATAGTATAGAAAATACGTAAAATATTTATGTTGTATACAGAAATAGTCGCATAGATGGCGCTTCTCCTATTTTATTGCAGTAACAGAACATACTTGGTACAAATAGTACGATAAATACAATTATAACATGGTGTCTGGTATATTTATCAGATAAATGTTTAATAGGTGCCGTGACCATTGAAAGGGCGAATCCCTTCACCGCACCTTACAGTGGCGGAGGGATTCCTGTAATCAACTCCCAACAAACAGGGTAAAGGCTTGGTGTTTAAAATATCAATCGCAAGTCCTCCCCATATTATGTACTCAAAGAAGTGCTTTCAGTACTTTATTAAATCAAAAATAAAGATTAATTTAATTAAATATTCATTTATTGGAATGTTCGAAATCTGATAAGTTTAAGCATAATATATTGTTGTGGTACAAAAGTAAGAAAAGCCATCAATCATAGTAGATGTAATTATTATTTTATGTACATACCTGTTTGTAAGTCCAGTATAATTTGGGTTAATTCGCATTAGTAGCCGTGGAAATTGAATCTATATATTTATCGTCTGACAACTGTACGATATTCTGGTATCCTAGGCTAAAGAAAAACAGATTTAATTATAAGTTTTTATTTATTAAAAAAAAAACATTAGCCATCTATTATAGAAATCACAATAATATATTTGAATTAACTGAAATGGTTTGATAATTTTGAATAAAATTTTGGTTGTTATAGTATAATCTATGTGACCATTTATATCACTGAAATATTACGTTTACTTATGCTAACAATATATGTAATAGATTTCACCAAAATATGATGATCAGATAATTTGGTTCAGGTAAACAAATATTTGTTTTAATAGTTTGTTATTATTGTTCAAATTTTGGTACTGACAAACAAAAATGTGGATTTATATCGTAGTTTTTGTGTGTGTATTTTAACTAATTTGAATAAAAACATACACTATAAAGAATAACCTATATTTAGAAGTAAAAAAATATAAAATGGAGTAATTCTAAACAAAACGGGAATATCGACTGGACTTTGTAAACAAATAATTATTATTATTTATAATTCTCTGATTGTAATTCTAAACTCAGGTTTATAAAAAAATCGGCGAATCAAACGACTAATATTGCCACCAGGACAAGTGTAAAAATCACATTGTACTGAAAGATGTTCGAATATAGTTGCATAAAGATGGACATACAATTGACGCTATGGTGAGTGTGAATCCTAACGTAAACGCAAACGTAGTGCACAAATGCGAACGTTAAGTTATATTATGTACCATTATTGATTTTTGTTTACCGCTACTTTGGCATACTCCATAAACGTATTTTAATTCCAAAAGAAAAAAACTGATACAATTTGACAACGAGGTGTATTTTTTTAGATATTGTGTTCATTTTCATTTTATTTGTATATATTGTAAATGCAATTAAATATAATAGAAGGTAAATCATACGATAGAATAAACACAGAGGACAATACCTGATTTTTCTGAAAATTTAAATCCTTGTAAACTTGAAAGAAAAATAGCTGAATGATCTGTCTGAGAGAGAAGATGTCTGGTTCCTTAGATTACTTTAAACTCCAAATAAAACTTGCAAATATTTAAAAGGAACTGTAATCATCAAAACGGCGACTCCTATCGTACCTTCGCATATTGATCCTTCCGAATCAACTTCAATGCAGTGGACAATTGACACGCGCAATGGCATTGGCTGCATTAAGTTCATAATATTGTTGAACTGATTGTAATTTGGTTAATTCTTAACATATAAGCCTAAGGAGCTAGTATTATATACCTTAAACTAATGATATGCTTTATTAATTTGAAATATTTCCGTTTCTGATTTATACTAACAACCAAATATTTACTTGAGCATTAACTGTAGAGTTGTTCGACCAAACATGTTTTACTATTTTGGCAAAGAAATGTTACTTTGCAATTAGTATATACCTAGGTTGTTTTCAAGTCAAAGCTGTATTTTTTTACAAGGAAGAAATATGCTTGCTAAACCATTATTTGTTTCAAATAAATGTTTTCTTAGCATCTAATAAATATTTCTTTGCTCTAAAAAAAAAATATAGGTATATTCGTATTAATTACATAAGATATAAAAGAAGCTCATGATAGCGGGAAGCATTACGCAGGTTGCGGTCGCGTTTTTGTAAGTTCCACGTGTTTTAACCAAAAAATATCCAGCCCGTTTTTAACATTGATGCATTATTTCTTCACTTTTTTTCATCTTCGTTCTTATTTGAAACTATTTAGCCACGATTGAAATTTTGTAGTAATCAACATAAAAAGGATTCTCATCCCTTTAAAACACCTTTCACTAAAAAAATATTTGAAATATTGGTTAGACTTAAAAAAAGAACATTATGCTAATAGGTAGTGAAGTGAAACTATTTCATTATCGCTGCAACCATTGTGTGCTAAAAATCGGTCAAAAATTACATATATCATTACACATATGTACTGGAGAAAAGCCATTTTAGTGTAACATCTGAAACTTAAACAAACAAATCTTAAACAAGAATGCTTAGTTTCTTGTTTAAGGAATCACAATTTGAAAGTATGCAGCCACACTATTTTTGTGTACAGAAAAGCACTTTCAAATTACGTTTGCATGGACATTGAAAAACCATTTCAGAATAAAATATGTAAGTTCTTATGTGTTAAGGGCCACTTTGAGGAAACGAAGCCTTACATACAGAATTAAAACTGGTTCAGTGTAAAATTTGCAACTATCTCTTATAAGTAATTTGAATGCATATACTGGGTGAGTTATTTTATTTGAGACAACGGAATATCTCTAAAACACTGCATCAAAATAAAAAAAAAGATCTTAATAAGATTTGTTATAATGTAGGGGACTCATTGAATGGTGCCGAACTCGATCCCCTGAAATAAAAAAACACAAAATCATGTTTGTCTGCTTCTCTTTTTTTTGTGTATTTTTTCTACATGTTAACAATAATGTTTTTTTTTTGCGATTACAGCGCAATCTGTTACGAATTGAAGAAAAAGTTTCAAACAAAAACTACATACTGGATGGCGTATAATCCGAATCTGCAATACAAAATTGTCTCCGTTCCCACTCTGGGGAGGGAGTGGGGAGGGATCGAATTCGGCATCATTCAGTGAGCTCCCTACATTATAACAAATATTATTAAGGTCTTTTTTTGATTTGATGCAGTGTTTTAGAGATATTCCGTTGTCTCAAGATAAAAAACTCACCCTGTATATAAATTTTAAATAACTAAATGTTGAGGTTACGTTAAACGCGAACGTCAACTAATGTTTAC
Organism: Protaetia brevitarsis; assembly: GCA_004143645.1. Taxonomy (NCBI): domain Eukaryota; kingdom Metazoa; phylum Arthropoda; class Insecta; order Coleoptera; family Scarabaeidae; genus Protaetia; species Protaetia brevitarsis. Next base: position 19,365 of record RXPK01004517.1, read on the forward strand.
CATCAAGACTCAATATGGCCAAGGTGATTGAAATTGAATTCTATAAATCAAAGGGTGCCGAGAAGAGCTTTTTTATGTCTTATGTACCTATATTTATGCATATTTATTGACGACAAAGAAATATATATTTTTCTTATTTCATATACAATTATGCAACATCGCCATAACAATCTAGCGGTGCTAAATGTAGTTGATACAAGTTTGGTTTGTTTATTCTTAATAATTAAAAAAGGTATGGGTTTATATACGATGGTGCTTATTAATATTTTAGAAATGACTTATTAGCATTGCTACGTCATATGTGCGACTCCTACGGTTACCCTGTATTCTACCAGTAATAGACTATGCAGGATTTCTAATATTTCTAATATTTCACTTGTTTATTGTTAGGATTGCCTACAACAGTAAAGTATAGAATGGAATATATGAGAGATATAATGTGCAAGACGTCAATGTCTATTTTCCCAACTAGAAAAAAGAACAGAAGATGAAGGTATGTATGAATATGCGCCCTGCAGACGGGTATTTTTAAATCGACAATATAAATTTTGTTCTCTAGCTTATTTCATTCAAATAATGCTGTACTATTGCAAAGACACATTTTTAGAACTTATGATGCAATTTTTACATATTTCCAGAATTTTATACAAACTCCCTAATGTTAAATACAAACATTAGATGACCTCTTTTCTATCGCGAAATATAAGAAAACTACTTTTAATATCTTATTTGACTTTTCTGGTTCGCTTGATTTTTTTGCGGTTTTATACAAAATTAGAACCATATGCTGGTGTAAACGCAAACTTGTTTCCTATCTCTGCAAGGGTACATTTGCGGATACATAATACATATTTATTAACGTGTTTCTGCACATTTTGGGCTATACTATTTCTCGTTGAAGGTTTATGGAATTTTCTTTTCACTCTGTATATAAATGTAAATAAAAATTGTAAAAACATATTTTCGAAAAATATTTGCTTTGGTGAATTTTACGATATTGACAACATGAATGTGCATCTTTATTGTTTTTTTCCTCACATATTTTAGCTACTTTAACCGTTGTAGCGAGATGTATTTGTCAATTTATTATAGTGACTGCGAAATTGTAATTTTTCAGAAAATTCACTCTACGCACTTTAGAAATGCCTTAAAGCTAATAATCTAATAAGCGTGCTATTGCACGTGACTTCGTGCCTGGGCGGCGGATATCCTTGCACGTTTCAACGCCGGACTGCTGATGAGAAAACAACCCATTTTCAAGGGAGACACCGACAGAACTCGTGACTCATTCATGCCTCTGTAACGCGTCTCGCTGTAACACTACCTACGTATCTCCTATTTAGTATAGAATTTGCGTGTTAGGATCAAAATAAAAGGAAACTGAAACAAATTTAATATAAAAAAACATTTCTAGCTTAACCGGAAAATATTTGCAATTCGAACATTCAGATTCGGATGAAACCTAATAACAAAATTAAGTTGATAGAAGAGTCTTCTGCATATTTTAAACTCGTTTTTATTCCTTTTATCTTATGTTGTCATGTTTTCTTAGATGGATGAAATGCGGTAATTTTTTGGGCATTACTTGGTTACTTTATTCCAGCAAAATTAGATCAGTGTATTTTAATAGTTCCTCTTTATTAGAATGTAGATAATTCGTTAAATACGATACCGTACGCGCTATTCTAAATGCAAACACCCGAATATTCCCGAAGCGCACCGCTCTTATGCTGGCTGAAGCGACGATACGAAATGTACCGCCGACGTAGTCTGATTTGGGAAACGCAACGCCTTCATTCAGGATAAGCGTATTTACAAAATTTACTAGTCTACCTATCTAGTTAGAAATAAAAAAATAATCGCATATATCCAACATTTGAAATAGTTACTAATAGATTATTTGTCTTTTGTTTTTTCAAGCAATATTTGAATACCTACTTCTGCTAGTGCTCCTGATATTTTTAGTAAATGTCAGCACAATAATTGGTGTTTGTTTGAAATTGTTTTTTAATGAAAAGCAAAAGGTTTCGAAAATAGAAATTAAAATAAGTTTCAAGTAATGAAAATATCTCTGGCTAAATTGTGATTAGAACTTGATTAGTGCTTAGAGGAAACAATATTAGTCCCAGCCAAACAAGCGGTTAAATAAAAACGTACAATCTATTATCAATCACGACATAACTAATTATAACAAAAATTCACCAATAAGTAGGTGTAATAAATAATGACATGAATACGTCCGCGTAATAACAGTAACTCATATTACCTCCCCGTACCGTGCCTATTATTTGACTACTGCTTGTTAACCCTTCGAGCGATAGATATTACGGGTCCCCACTCCCGATCTTTGCGATGCCGGTAATTCGCGATATATCTAGTGTTTGGGGTTGATTCGGTTTTAGCTGTATACATAAACATGCATACCTACGTTTAAAAAAATCCACAAGGAAATACGGTGAAGTAACTAAAATTGCTAGGAGAACAAAGTGAATATAAACCCTATTTATTAACTGGGATAATCGTTAACATAAACTAACTTGGTTTTAGTACCATATAAGAAAATTTGTTCAATTATTCTACTCAAGTAATTTGTAATACGTGCCACTATTTGTTTCAAATATTTTTTTAGCCTCTAATAAATGTTTCTTTGCCCCTATTTAAAGAAAAAATATCAACAACAAATCTTTTTCTCAATGTAATAATCATTAATACATTGCCAGAAATGAGGATATTATTGATAGTATAAACTACTGTAAATTGTATTCATTGATCAACTAACAGATTACAATACAAGAAACAAGAAGGTTCTCATTATAAATACTTATTTACAACTAATTTACTGTATTTCTGGATAACTTGCAGTTAAAATGGCCAGATATAACAAAAGATTTCTAACTGCTATTTTACATAGCATCATATTTCTAGTCAATTTTCAAAAATTGCATTTTGGTACATTCAATATTTCTTCACGAACATTGTCAAATCCATGTCTAATTATACTTTCATATAGTCAGCAGTTATTGGAGAATGACTGACTGGAAGGATAATTCTCACGTAAACAATTAATTGCATAATCTGTCGAGTAGCCGTAGTACTTCATCATGTATAGGAACCGCATTTACCCTTTTATGTCAAGAGATAAATCATCCAACAAATCCAACCAAAATCAAAGCATTAATAGGAATTCAATGATACAGAGACATACAGATTAAAACAAAAATGAGGTATCCCCAGTTGAAGTTGTCTGAGCTTTAATTTTAGTCACGAACACCTAGTATATTAAAGTTGATCTGTACTAAGATATTTCAAATTTTGGTTTACTTATTCTAACTGGTTATTAAATTACAATAGTCTTTCTCAAACAGTGTTTTTAGTAAATCTCAGGGATGTCGCAAATTAACGAATTTTTGATTTGTCAAAATTGTTTGTTTAAAATTTACTGATATTTTAAAAAATGCAATAATAGTAGGAGTATTGTATATAAGCAAACAAAATTGTAGACTGTAACGAGGTTACGGAACACACAATTATAATAAATATGTATGTTGGTGTTGTAGTTTAATCTCATATGTATGTTGAATCTTATAGCGTTTTTGACTTATTTGCATTTAGTTCGCACTCGGTATGTGCGAAAACTTTCTTATCTGCGTCCATGTGAGTTCAACTAAAGTTGCATATTGTACAGTCATAAATCGAACAGATATTTTAGCGATTTCAACTGACCTAACCTAACTTCAGTCACTGATTTAGTATTTCAGGCACAGTTTCAAGCAAACATAGGTTTTGTGCAGTGTCATATCTATTTTTTTGTTATACGTTAGCAAATTGACAATGCGATGAGAAAAAGAGGCACATTTTCAAGCAATCTATTCTTCGCAAAAATAATGACAAAACAAGAAGATTTCTTAAAAATTAAATGTAAAATAAATGACAGTGCTGCTGGAATACTGATGCCTGTATTGATTTCTATTGTAGAACATAAAGTATCTGGTTTTGATTTAACAAGTATATAAAGAAGTAGTTCCCTAGCTGCACTTTTAGTAGGTGTTTCTCTCAACCAAGTATTATCATTTTTATAGAATTTTGAATGCTTATACTTTCCTATTAGCACATTTGCTGTCGCTCTGATACTGTTGAATCGGCCTCTAATTTAACATCCATGTTGGTCCGGGACATGATGAGATGGTGTGATGCTAATAATTTAGTACCTACTTACCCACCATAAGAAGGGTCTGATGCGATTTTCGCTGACGGCGGTGGAGGGTGGTAGCAGCCTGTATGTGTTGTGTAATAATAAATCTATACCGCAAAGTGATAATGTTAACTTTTGACAGTGGATTTTAGATTAAAATTTGACTTACACTGTACCACACTGTCGCGTAAATTGGCTACTGCTCTCTATGGCCTGCGATGTCTTAGAGATGCCGTAAGCATTGATTCGCTTAGAATATTTTATTTCGCGTATGTGGAGTCACGATTGCGGTATGGTATTATGTTCTGGGGCGCCACAATGAGTTTTAAAAAGCTTTTTACCTTGCAAACAAAAATCCTACGTTGCATGTGTGTAAGTCCTTTGACGTTTCTTGTCGTCCTTTAGTTAGGCAACTGAATATTCTTCCCGTGGCGTGTTTGTATATATATGAAATGTTGATGAATTTGAAAAATAATGAAAATACCTTTGTAAGAAATCTGATATCTTATATATATATTATATATATATATTAATTGAATTCTTTTTCTTTGGTCGTAGCGGCTTAATGTAAGAATTAAGTAAAATAAAACTTTCTTTTTACGTTTCGACAAATATATTTGTCTTAATCATAAAAAATAGTAAATGTCAATAATAAAATTAGGCCGAAATTGTTAAGTTAAATTTTGAAACAAGGTATTACATATTTGAAGACATTATTTAAATATATTATGTTAGATTTAAATTTTAAATCTAACATATACTTACAAGTAATCATTTTTTCTTTAAATATGTCTTCAAATATGTAATACCTTGTTCCAAAATTTAACTTAACAATTTCGGCCTAGATTTATTATTGACATTTACTATTTTTTTGATTAAGACAAAATATATTTGTCGAAACGTAAAAGAAGTTTTATTTTACTTAATCTTACATTAAGCCGCTACGACAAAGAAGAAAAGAATCAAAATTAAAGATAATTACACGGCCAAGAGCAAGAATACGCGTCAAGATACTCAGATATCTATAATAATATATTATATATATGACGACACGATAATGGAATAACAAAAGATACCTGTACATATATAGTACGAAAGCATTTGAATTCCATTTCAAAACTAAACTAAAAACTTTTTTGTATGAACATAACTTCTATTCTATTGATGAATATTTAACATGTGTCTATTACTAATGACGTGCCCGTACATTTTTGTATTAATGTGATTGATGTCTATTCTATTCTATTCTATTCTATTCTATTATTGGAAACAATTTTTATTTGATTCGCCGCCATATTTGCACTGATACTAGCATGAGCCCTCAGAGCTCGTGTTAAGAAAAGTGCACTTGGTGCGCACTAAGTACATTTTTCTGATAAAGCCGAAATTGCGCCATAAACCTAAATTTTAAGTCGAACACTCAAACTATAATCATTGGTCTCAGTACGTCCCAATGCACGTTTGTTTTGCATTGCCAATTGCAGTAAAACGAAAACGCTATTAAACATCTAAGATGTTAGGGTAAATAACCCCAGGTATCATTGGATACTCCATGACAGAATAAAATTGCGGAAAGTAAACCATCTTTAGGCATTTTAGGGAGAGTTTAGAACATAATTATCGCTCAAGATAGGTCTTTTTTTTCTATTAATCTAGCATTGAGTTAGTAGGTGATCAAGCAGAACGCTAAACGACATTACTGCATTAATAAAATCTCTGCATATCCAAAGATTGGTACATGTATGTTTATTTGCTATAAAACCAACTAACAATACTACAGTTTGTACTATACAGGCTGGCGCTGAGGAATCCCAATACAGAATCGGAATTAATACTGTAACCAGCATAAAAAATTGGGTTCTAGTTGAGATATGACAATCAGGTGAAGTCCAATATACCTGTATAATGTTAATATCAATATATTAGTAAATAAAAATAATCGTGACCAAGAAAAGTCCATGATACTGCATGCCCAATACTTCTGGTAGCTCATTGTTGTACGTTACAAATTGTATTCTATCACTGAAATTTAACGCAGATTGTAGTAATTGCAGAGTAACATTTGAATACTGAAGAAGAAGATTTTACGGCTTACCGAATTGAATGTTTTGAAAACGTCGAACAATGAGAATCTCGTATATTCGTTCATGATTAATTTTATTAATTTTAGTTACGTTTTTTTAGATGCAGATTCATATCACAAAGATACGATATATGATATATAAACCGCCCACAAGTTTCATTTAGGCATATGTGGTTTGCCAAAGAGCATATAAAAAAGCATAATTCTTTTATGAAATTAACATTACACGTGCCGTCACATTCGAACATCTGCCGTATGGTGTCGGCATGACATCATCTCAACGAAACCTCTAGAGTGTGTTTCTACGTTGTGCATACGCCGAGCACACGTTATATGGGTCTGCGCACCGTAAGTTCTTTGAATCAAATTCGCACCGGAAGGGGCGTCTGCATTCCGGCATAAAGGAAGAGCAAAGGTATTCATAGATCAAAAAACAACCACTTCAGGTTTTGCGGCTCCCCCATCTCATGCGTGTATTAGGTCATTTCATTGAAATAACATAGTGTAGATTTCGAATTTTTATATAAAATTTACGGCATTTGATCAAACAAATGTATATGTTTGTAAGCTTTTAGTTCACTAAGGAAAACAAAATCCTACATCCAATAAATTCGATGGAACCTTTTTTATACGCGGTATTTATTCAAGAATCAATTTAATGCCCAATATTATACGAATTTAATACAAAGCCTCTTTCATTACTCCGTATAGCAAATTTATTCTTATAGATATTATCAGAGTTAGTATGGAGTATTGTATTTCTACACTATGCGTTACCAAATTAATAATTCAAAGAACCTACATCCGTGCATTTGCTATCTTCTATACACTGATTCATTTTCCATCCTCATAATTGGAATATCGCATATTATTGAAGATAGATGGTATAGGTTTAAATTTGGCAAAGTTGCTAAATTTTGTGATTATTGTGATACCGAAAAGAAAGTACCCTTAGAACAAATAACGTTCGAGATTAAAAAAAATCTGATTTTCGTATTCGTTCGTTCTTCTAGCAGTTCAATTTGGCCTTACAGAGAAAAATTAGACACATTCTCAAGGCCACTTTTAACCTTCTTCTATCTAATGGCGTACGGATTTTCGATTCTTTCCGGCAATCATCAACTTTCTTATTTCTTATGGGCACCATATTGGATTTTGACACCACTAGAAAGAGTTTTTTTTTTCTAATTTCGACCTTATGTAACATATTGACAAAAGTTTTTGGTATTATGGTTTAATTCACGAAGCATCTAAGCCATGAAATTTCGAACAATCAATAACTTCAATTATCGTTGGCCCAGGTAATAGAGAAGTGTTGTATATCAACGAAAAGAAACGAGATACATGTATTAGGTTTTTAATAAAAACTCCATGAAAATCGTATGGTTGGACAAACTCGTAGCATTTCTGAGAAGGGAAGTGAGTGTTCGATGATTGCGAATACCTTCCTTTCAATTTTGAGGGTCAGTACATGGATTGAAAGTAGGAAGCTTTAAGAACCTGCAGGAAAAATAAAAAGTAATATGTGATTGAATTCGAGAAGGCCTAATAAACGTGAAAAGCAAAAATTTCAATAGAATGTTTCAAAAAGCAAAGCAAAAGAAGCTTTCCGAGCCTGAGTACGATGATTTGAGATTCTGACTGGTTTGAACACTAATTGTAAGATTTTTACATGGGAAAATCTTTGAACAACTGGAGGGATAAAATGCCTTCAGTTTTAAGATAATGGATAATTTAGCGGTTGGCAACAAGGAAAGTAGAAATCGATTATTGGATTAACCATATCCTGTTCTTTATTTTTTATATTGATCTGATTTCTTCCATATGTAGTCAAATGTATGACGAAATGTAAACTGCTCACGATCTTATGGGGATTTCGGGTATTATAAACAAAATTATCGCCGGAGGTCAGTCAATCAGTGCACACATTGGAATTACTGTTTTCGTTCAAAGGTGAAAAATAAGGATGAAATATCCACTGTGAGGTAAGCATTATCTAGCAGTACCCAATACAGAGTTAATTAAAAAGTCTATAATGCAATCAAGCTATACAACTATCTGCCAATCCAGCTTAGATCAATATCAAACTACGTCAATTTTCGCAGGAAGGTAAAATCATACCTCCTAATGCGACCCCTTTACGCAGTTAGCGATTTTTTCTAAATTTAAATTACTATTTTTTTTAATTGTTTTTATCTCACTCGGGCAGCGCAATCCTCTGGCTTAAACTTTTTCTTTTTCTTTTACTTTGACGGCTTCGTGTATCCAACACTATGTAATACTATGTATCCTTTGTCTGTTGTACCTGTATTTTTTAGTGTAATCTTTACTTAACTTTGTCCACAAAATTTGTAATTTTTTATGGCAATAAAGCACATTATTATTATCATGTATCCGACCATTCCTAAGTGCATACGAGGGCCATGGAAAAAATCCAGTTTTAAAATAGAGGATGACAAAGTTATTTTTGCTAATGTATCTTCAAAGAGAACTGTCACACGTTATGATTAATGTACAAATTTTATTCAGAGCACCTGTGCTACTATTGTTAAGGTATCAGAAAATCGAACTTGGGTTGCACCTACCTCGCATAATCTTATTTGCACATGTTTATCGAATTGAAACGATTTCTACTAGAGTGGAAGTAGTTTATACTTAAAATAATCTCCTTTCTATTAATTTATATATCAATTAAGCACTTTGAGGATAATTCTGGGTCTGTATAATACTATTTTTGAAGGAACACCTACTTCTTTTTAATATGTAAATATAATCAGGGTTGTTAAAAGATCTGGACACATTTTCTCAAGTTAGAGTTAGTTTTACTGCCTTAAATGTTGAAGTTGAAAGTTGGTGGCTTCAATACATAGTTGCACAGTTCGTGGTACTGTCGCTTTCACTGTCGCTAGTATTTCTGATGTAATATCTGGCGTGTCACTTTAAGGTAGGCGTAACATAAACTTTTCTCTTCATAAAACCAAACAGAAAAGTCTAATGTATGAAGATTAGGTGATCTGTGATCCCCGTCGAAGACCGACTGTTGAAAGTAAAATCATATGTAGAGGACCGTCGCATACGGACTTCGGTTTAGACACTTCCCCGCAATAAAAAACAGGTTCAAGAATATTTAATATTTATTAATTATAGTAATAAAGTGTAATTTTATTCTAGGATGACATCGCAAATAAATAACTATGGTATTTCAAACCAAAATGAACTACCTTTCGTATCTTTCTAAGGGTTAACATTTTGAAAATGAAATAATAAATGTAATAAGGAAGTTATTCTTGAAAAATACATCATAATAGTGTTTTAAGTGAAATAAAAACAAGCCATTTGCTTAGGTAAACAAACAGAAAATAAAAATTCTGTTTCTCATTTTTTATAAGAAATACGTCCGCTTATGCTTAGAATATCCATTATATTTTACTCGACGATCTTCGCTTAAATAACTCATGTGCTCTGTGTTGTGTTATGTTTTCGTCGATATAAATTCACAAAAACCCCTAAAGAATTTTGCGTTAGTTAGGTGGGGGAAGTATATGCAATTCTGAAGGAAATACGTTAGTATTTATATTTACGTAGATAAGTATCACAAAAATACTCCAAACTGTGGTACTGGTAATGCTGTAAACTTCTTCTAAACCCCTCACCACAAACTGCACTAAACTGGACGTACGTTTCAATAGCAAAGCTATCATCATCAGCAGAAACACTGAACTCATCAACTCAGTTCAGTGCTTCTGCTGATGATGATAGCTTTGCTATCGAAACGTACGTCCAGTTTAGTGCAGTTTGTGGTGAGGGGTTTAGAAGAAGTTTACAGCACGTAGATAAGTATTCGCGATAAGAACTTACCGTATTTTTCATTTTAAAATGGCTTCTAAATTTGCGTACATTAAATTTTTGTGTCGGTATTATTTTAGTTAGGGCTAGTATTACAATCGCGATGTAATTCGTAGATCAATAATCTTCGGCTTAAATTTCACTTTAGACTTATAATCGATATAAATAAAAAACATAAACCCGACCTTGCCATATTTAATCCTTAATTCGCGATTGTAATAATATCCTTTAGCAATAGATGAGGTAATAAGTCACAGCAAGCTGAGCTAAACTGATTTAAAACTTTGTAAAATTAATAAAATGGAGGGGAAAAGGGGGAGGGAGTTGATCGGTGATTACTCCCACCACTCAATATTGTCACGAGCCGCCACTGGTTTACTACGTCCAAGCTAGCGTCAACAGGAAACCTTCTTTGGTGACCATAGTCACGATGTTGGTGCGCATTTTCCTCTTTCTAATAGTGAAATTTATGAGTGAAAATTAAAAGCTACATCTTTATTAAATATGTATGCATTCATTACTCCAAAGAATATGTCTCAGAAAACCGTCAATATCATATGAATCTATTTAAAATCGTGTTGCAGAAATTTAGTCGGAGGTTATCGTTTTCTTAAAGGGGTTGAACATCAGCAATGTAATACGGGTGCACATGTTTTCCTTTAAAGCTGAATGAATGGTTTTGTGGCTTGGGATAATCATTTCAACTGCTAACTGTCTAGTGCTAATTGAGGGATGCCTGTTTACTAACAATAAGTCTGCTTGTACGCTGCGTTTTTGCCTTGGCCTTCCAGCATTTCGATGACTTGATATAGATAAATCCGCTTCCCGAAGCCAAATCTTCGAAATACATTTTCTGTAGGATGCCTCCGTTTGGGCAGCTTAAATGTTAAAAACGAGATTATAATGAATATTATTTACGGAAAACTTATTTTCAGAATACGCTACTTCATCCTCTTTCTTCTTTAGCAAGAGGAGTTAGATAAAAATACATATCAACTAATTGAATATTGAAACATTCGAACTTTGTGTAGACGCGAAATATAAGATAAAAGATAAGGCAATCGTCTAAAATTTAACAAAGGAGGTCTCCGTCTCTCGCTAATACCTACACATCTTGTATTTTTATTTTAGAAGATCGGTAATTAAAGTTTTACCCATTTGTATTGATCTCATATTTAAGTGGAAGCATTTTCCAATGAATACCTTTCATGTATTACAGAAAATTGCGAATCACTCTATTCTTCATAGCTCTATACTTCTTTCACGTTTGTCGCGTGGAAGGCAGGTGGTAATTCTACGAAAATGCACGTGCTTTCCGAGACAAGTCTGTGCGTGCATAGGGACCACCATTCCGATTCAAGTGTTCTCATTAAGCAGATGTGATCCCTGGAGAAAAGCAATCACCCACGCTCTCCGCCATGGTGCCCATAAATTGCAATCTCGTAAGCTGTTTCGAGAATACAATTTTAATATAAACATCGGTTGGGTACGCATGTATGTATGCACCTACTGTTCATACACGCCGGGATTTCATTAAAAGGATTTCGGCATTACAGGATGCGATGTGGACCGGAAAACCTGGCAGACAGGCGGTCTGCACGCAGTCGGCATGTTAACTGTCCAGGTCTGTCTCACCTCCGTGTTGTCACCATTCCGTCATATTTTCCTATACTCATATCCGTTAACGTCGTATTAATTGTTAGCAAGACAGTTAGCGGTAGGTCGCTCCGTATCTTTTTAACGCCTTTAATGAGATTGTTTTTATTTTTAGTCTGTTTTATAATTCGAAGGTTAACTTTAGTACAGTATGTTATATTTGATTATTATACATGGAATAAATGTTTGAATAATGCCAACAATTGTAATGATAATTCCTACAGATTAGTATAAGGTTTGATTTAGTAAATGATAGATTTTGGGTAGTAATGTGTGTTCAATATATTTTAATAATTTTTAATACTGTTTCTTAGTACTGCAAACAATTTCCAATATGAAACAGTATCGTATTACTCATTTTAAAAATGAAGAAGGGTAATGGGATAAAGATTACGAATGTTTTAATATAAAATACTTTTATATTAAAGCATGCAGGAAGCGTCAAGAAATTAATAACAGAGGGCTGACATTTCATCAAACGCTCCTCTCCTATAAGCCATTCAAAAGTGCCCCTTAAGCTTTAGAACTGAAATTAAATTAAATTAGAGGGGATGAGTGCTATATTATAGCATATATTGTAAATACGAAAAATTAGCTTAATTGATACAACCCCATTCAAGGTATTCCCATAAGGGTTGAAAAATTGAATATTTTTTCTCAGGCATTACTTAAGCTATCGCGTTAAAAAAATATATGTATATATTTATGTAAATATGGGCATTCTATTAAAAAAATCAGAGGCTAACTCCTTTCACTGAGTTCAAAGTTATGATCATTTTCCCCGTTTAGAGTCGTTTTTTTTTGAGGTTAGTTTAAGGTGTCAACTTTAAGCTTCTTGTTATACAATAATGTATGTATATGGATTTATTATATATTTCTTTAAGTTTATTATTATATATTTCTGTGTGATAAAACATACAAATCAAAAATAAAATCTCGTTACAAAAACCATCGATCCGTTTCAGGATTATTTATATGTTGTACATCTAGTAGTAATGATAACTTTGAACTGAATGACTGGAATTGGTCTTTGAATTGTTTGATATAATGCACATAATTAGTATTTATACCTAGGTACATACTTTTTTTTTGTAACGTGATAGTAGTAATTCCGGAGAAAAGAATATATTTTTTTTTCACCTTTATGCTGATATCTCGAATGGGGTGACATCGATTGAGCTAATTTTTCATATTTACAGTATGTGACAGTGGTACTCATTCGCTTTAATTTTAGCTTTATAGCTTTATTGGCACTTGTGACACCTTATGGGAGTAGAGCCTTTGTCTTTATTAATTTTACAAAATTTTATATGCAAATTGTGTCGACATGAGGTAAGTGTTATATCATTGGCAGAACTAAGTAAACTCTCTTATGACCAAATAACCAAATATATTAAGCGTACTATATGAATTTAAGGAAATTTTATCCACATAGATCCCCCTTACCTATTAATGTCAAGTCCAAACTATGTTAAGCATTGGTGACACAGTGACCGGAAATGACATGAAATATTTAATTTTATTTCATAAAATTGTGTTGTATAAGTCGCCGCCATATTAATTAAAAATTAGATTTAGGACCGACATTCACAATATTATCACGAGATTTAGGGGCTTGATATCACCTCCTACCTTCAGAACATCCCTGTTTAAGCGTTCTTATTCCAACAATCTATAATATTTACAGTAAATGCAACTCTATTGTTAAAGATCTTAAACTACTGTCTCCCATCTGCCCATCTAGTTATTTTAGGCAAAGTGGATTATCTGATGCTTTGAAATTGTATGAATGTGTTGATTAATTGTGAAGTATTTTTATATAAAATCAAGCAATACGTCTTTGGAATGCGTTCCAAGCAATCAATATTTTAGTCATATTTAAATGTAAAGCTACTCGTCGTCTGTCGGAGTTAGCTTATCAATCAGAATTAACAACTAGTTACCTGCCTGCAAACCGGTATCTTTAGCAAATACTATATAGATGGAATTATAGTATGAAACACTTTTTCCCCAAAATATTACTAACTAATGCTGTTAAAATAAGACGCTGTTTGTGAGAATTTGTTCCAGTACCTATTTGTATCTGACGAAGCCGCTGTGCGGCGAAACAGCTGTTATACATACGATTGATAAAACTGTGTAAATCTACTCAAAAAAAAGTTGTTTCATCATAAAATAATCCGAAATACAATCTAAATAACATAAATAAAGTAGACTTCTATCAGATGTTGATCTGATAGATATACCAGCTTAGTATCAGGGGATGGAAACTTAACATTGCGCGCCCTCTCTTGCCGCCGCATTAGAAATAATCAGTATGTGTCATAGTAGAAATCTTATCTTATCTTTGTTGGATCCGTATCGTTGACATGGCGAGTTGTGACGTATAGTTGTTGACGATTTGCAGCTACTTATTCTGTTTTCCTTTAATTCCCGAACTTTATTTTGGTTTTTTACCCACTTAAACATTTACCGTGTGTTTGGTGTTTTATGTAAGCGTTCTCTGAACATCTGTCGATTCGTTTTCATTTCCTATAAGTTTTTGTGTACATAAGTTTTACAGTATTGGATACTTTGTACTATTTGTTTAGTTAAATATCGTTATAAGTTTTGTTTTATTATGTATATAGTGCTAGCTTTAGTTTATTTTGTGTATTTTAAATGTCTGCATTAAACAGCCCTTTAAAAAATAAAGTTACTTTATTTAAAAAAAGAATTTTCAAATGAGTAACACCAGGTACACAGCCTATAATCGAATTTCCCGCCATGAGTGGTTAGGTAATGCTAGTTTTATGCGACGGCAATAGATGGTGCAATCTAGATCGTATGGTTTGTCAAGTTTCCTATCTTTCTTATAGTTAATCGTTGCTTAGTATGTTCTAATCGTATATTCCACTCTATTTGTGCGAAATATATTCTGTTAGTGGAATGAAACAGGGGATGTGCCATCTATGCGACAATTTCTGTACTACACCTAAGTATATTTGCTGTACTATATGGGGAGAAATCTGCTATACGAAAATAATTATATTGTTTCAAATAAATCTTCTAACCAAATTATTCGTTTGAATACAGGAATATTTTTTATTTTCAATCAAGTAATAATGTTGCAACCAAATGCGTTAACAAAAAAGGTCCGTGAGTAAAGGCCGCTTTACAGTTCGCAATTTTTTTATTGCGTGCAATAAAAATTGCATGCTTGAATTCAGACTCTTGCGTTTTCCGCTAAAAGCCAAAAGTTTTAAATCAATGTATTCATGCGTGTACACGCAAATTAACTAAAACGCCGGATTGTTTTATTTAAAGTAACAATAACAATATAATATGTGAATGTGTATTGTTTTAACTTAAACAAAAGTTATACAGATAATATAAAATATTAATCAAAGCTAAGGTGCATTTAATTAAATTAGGGTTACTTTTCGTCCAAAACATGTACTTAAGAAGATAATAGTTTTGCGGCAAAGCAGCAGGCTACTTTCAAACAATATAAATACTTTTCTGCGAAAAGGTATCCTTGACATGATAAAAACCAAACATTATAAAATTTTCATTTAATGGATTCTCTTTTCTCAGTGTAAGGCTTGTTTTAACAAAAATATATTTTCCTCAAGAAACATATTTTTCGATCTAAGAAATAAAAGGCACCGAAATATTTGAATTAAAAAAAATAAATTCTCTTCTTAAGGATTTTCAGGTTAATTCTATTAGTACTTATTTTAAGGTGAAAATTCGGTTTTCGGATTCCACTGTGCGCCGTAAGGAGGACCTTTGGACATTGCTTCGGTTTGCTTTATGATAGCTGCTTCAACAAGCAAATTTATTCTTATCTTTATTAAATTAAAGAAGAGTGCTAGAAGAGAGCTAGCTATATAAACTAGGTATATAGCTAGCTGATTGTGGTACTAGTTACCCGTCATATTGTTGTATTATTTGTTAGATATCTGGGTTTTTCTATTTACGCGTTGTTTCTTATAATATGACCATATACTATTTCAGTAAATGCGAGAACATCTAGTCTGGAGCTGAATAGGTAGACTAATATTTACTTAGTAGTGCAGGACCAAATTTTCAATGTAATACGGTAGGTTTCTTTTCGTTACATGCCAGATTGCCGTGCGGTTTGTTTAGATGTAATATGAGACGGCGGGTTGTCTACGACCTTTATCCGTCTCTTTTCTTTTCGACATGATATAATGTATAATTTAGAGACGCACACACAGATATACACATGTGAGTGGATTTTAAGTGTTTAACTGTGTACTGGCAGATGCTTCGGGGCGCTGCAGTAGTTTAGTAGCACGTGTGGATTGTGCGAGTTCATCTTCCGCCTTCCGTCGACTGCCAGCGTACCTGCGAGCATTTATCTTGTCAAGGGGTGTAGATCGACAACTCGATGCGTTATGAGATATATTCATATTATTCATATTTTTATAAAATGTTTCCTCTTACGCCTTGAAGAGTAGGTACTTGTTTTGCTCCCGAAACACCTGGCGCATCCACGAGTTTTGCAATGGGATATTCTGTCTGCACTATTGATTTTCAGCATCATTTTGATTTTTTTAAGACATCTGATCAATTGATATCAATTTCTTGGAATAGTAATATCAAGTGTTTACGTCAATGTCTTTACAGATTTTTACAGAGCAGATTTCCGGAACTTAAATTTCAACATTTTATACTCAGTGACATTAGAATAAATAATTTGTTCAATTTGATTTTTTGGCATTATGATAATTTTACAAAAAAATGAAATGATTACGTTGCAAAAATTTTATTAACATGCAATACGAAAAAAGAATTAATAACGTGTTTGGCGACCCCATAGCTGAGTGCACTTCTGCACAGATCTACGCACCGACAAAATGAGATTGTCGATATCTGCTTGTGGCACCTCGTTCCAAGCAACTTGAACTTCGTGGATTAACTGTGCCAGAGTATGTGGAGGATGGTGCGAAGTGGACAGTCTAAATCCGGTGAACGAAGTAACCACGGCAAAACATTAACGCCTGCTTATTGGAGAAAGTCCATAGTTCGACGAGCAATATGGCGACTTGCGTTATCTTGCTGAAAAGATGGCCATTTAGATAAGGTAAGATAAGGTAGTAGTGGTTTGTAAGACATCATCAACACAACGCGCAGCTGTCATACTGCCGTGAATGAAGAGAAGTGGTGATCGGCTAGCATAGGCAATAGCCCCCAAACTATTACTCCAAGAGGCCTGTGTACATGCTTCTCAACAGCAACGTAAGATAACCTTTCTCTCCACGCCGGCGTCGTACCCTTCTACAGCCATCGGGCATATCTAGACAGAATAGCGATTCATCGCTGAAGACGATATTTTACCATTCTTCCTCCCAATGCTGTCGTTCTCTGCACCAGTTCAAACGCTTACGACAGTGATGCGCAATCAAAGGAAGTACTAATCGTGGATGGTATGAAGAAAGTCCAAAGGCTCGAATGCGGCGATATAGTGTACGCATAGTAACAGATTATCTTCTTCTCCAAACCATTGGTCAGCGATTTGACGCATAGTAACAAAAACGGTCTCTTAGAGCTAGTTGTCTGAAGCGCCTATCTTGACGCTTTGTGGTACGCTTCGATTGACCAGTTGGTCTTCTTCGTGTTTCTCTACCTTCTTCTATCCACACACGCATTACCGTTTTTGAGTACAATTAACACGGCGGCCAATTTAGCAGTAGGACAAATCAGTATCTCGATAGACAACAATTCTACTCCTGTCAAAGTCACTAGCACGTTGATAATTTTGACGTCTTCGAACTTTAAGTATTTTGTTACGTTTAATACTCATAGATGGACGCGCAATAACTAAATATTTCTGTCCTAGTCATTCCCATAAATAGGTCTCTTCACAAAACACTGAATTTTTTTTTCGAAAGAATTATTAAAGATAAAAAGTTTACATTCTTACCTATGCTTGCTTTAAATATAGTGGGCTAAATCAATGGTATTCTGGCTATAAAAAAAATTAATAGCGCCGCAATTTAACTTTGACTTCAAACATTTGGTACTGGTAACATATACAAGACTGAAATAGCACTATAGTACTGCTGGTTATGATAGCTTTCCTATTGAAGCGTGCGTGCGGTGCAGTGAGGTTTCTGGTAAAGTGTTTTGAAGTGTGTAGTGAATAATATAGAAGAAAAATGGCATGATGCAATGTTTTGATTTTTACCATCCAGACTGTCATACACCATTTTGACTGTAGCTTGACACATTTGTAAGATCTATCGATGTTTGTGAATTGTTGTCTTCCGTTTTGGAACCGTTGGAACTTTACGATTAGTAGGCTCAAGGAACTATTGACGTTTCGACGATTTTTAGCTTTTTGATATTTACACTGTTCTTATGAAGAGGAAACATTTAGTTTTCCGCTAGCAGAACCTATAATTCCCAGTTAACTCTTCCCTCCGAAATATCACAATGTATCTTTGATTCCTGGCATAAAAGTAGTGACGAGTATATAAAATTTGTACTTTATCTACTCGTCAATCTTGTTAAATGTGTTTTTTGCATACCATGATGAAGCAAAATTACGTCTGTATTCGATTTGTGACAACCTTGCATTTATAAAATGTAACTATAATTAATATGTTTGTTTTCACCATTTCTTTGGTAACTTTCATTGCCATGAGTTAAAATAATAGATAATGAACACCTAATGTGATTTTCCCTTCTAGCGCCTCATTAGACCGAGTTAGGTAAAAGCGTCGCTATTTTTTCTGACCACCAGTCAGCGTTTAAAGTGATTACTTGCGCAAATGTTGACTTTAAGCTGGTTTGGGACTGTGTAAGCGCTCTAAATGAGGTGGGTGCCCAAAGGAAATTAACATTGGTCTGGATTCCCAGCCATTCTGGCGTGAGAGGGAAGGCGGACGGTCTGGCCAGGCCATGACATTCGTTGGAGCTGGCCCTTTCTTCGGCATTACCAAATCGCCAATTAAAACGTCCATTAATTAATGTATATATAAGGATTACAGGAAGTGGTAGCAAAGGTTACCAGGAGAGAGACAGGCAAAAGAGTTCCTAGAACATAGATCTGAATTTGCTAAAGACCTACAGAGTATAGACAACAAGACTCTCAAAATGATAGGTCTGCTGCCTGACCATTGTAGATTCTGCCAAGAGATGAAAGAAATACCAGCTTCTGCGCTATGCCAATAAAAATATCTAAAAAGAGGTCCACACTTCCTTTTTGAAGAAAGTTAGGGAGAAAGGCACCGATAGGTTTTACTGATACTTTATAAAGGCAGGCGGAGAAGGAAAGGAAATAGTAAATTAAAATGATGAAACCGAAAAGAGAAGAACTGAAAGCGGCAAAGAAGTATTGGGTTTAACGGAAACTAAAAAACTATAAAAAAATTTAGGATATACGAGATATCGATTGTGGTAAGGCCGGACGAAACTGTAATATAATGAGGTGGTTAGCGTTATTAGAAAAGGATTAATTATATATTATCGGACGAAACCGTACCTGCCCCAGAATTTGACTATTCCATATAAATCTGTGAAATTAAATGATGATGATAATGAAGATTTTAAACCTATATCTCATTTAGAAGACAAAAATATAAATTTTCATTTTCGTAATCCTAAAGATATAAATCTTGCAAATTTCTTACTCATTAAATTTGAAGGTTAGAATAATTGTTGTTCAATGTGTGGCCAAGGTCGTATCCAAATATATTATTGAACGGTGTGAAAAAAGAACTAGGAGTTTGTGTGTGTTTTCTTCATTGTAGAAAATAAGGCAAGGTGTTGTTTTCAAGGACGTTTTGCAGTTGCTGGAACCAGCTTTTTCAGAATGCGCATTTTTACTACTGTGTCTTCATAGTTCTTTTATTAATGTATGTAGACATAACGCGCGCTTGATGTTAACGGTAATTCTTACTCTGTTCAATTGCCTTTTTTTCCTGATTACCTAAAGTGGAACCTACTCTTTTAATATTTTGTTATCCAATATCTTGAATGTTCATGATTCAGAACGAAAAAGAAGAATGTCTTTGTTGGTTTGAGATTTCGACCAGTAAAGGTTAAAACGTTCAAGAAAAAGCGGTATTACAAGAGATTATCTCGCGTTTATATCTACAGAAAGCTTTTGAAATAGAAACGGATTGCATGTGCGTTTACTTTTAGCACTCCACCCTCTAATTTTTGTGCTGTAACTCTTCATGAACGTTAACGTAATTTATGATTCAAGATCCAGTTAGGCACGGCAAAGTATATGGGCACAAAAAGTAGCAGTACGGCTATATGGTCAATGCAATCACAATTTGCGGGAAGTATGTACTATATAAATTACACCCATTGCACGCGATTTTCTTGTTTTGAGGGTCAGGAGTTTAATGGGTGGAAAGATATAATAGCAATTAGATTATTGCGATGCTACACAAGTTTGTTTTTTAGATATTGCTTTAAAATTTTATTTAATTTAATTTACTATCTGGTAATTTAGCACTATAATGTTTTATTCATAAAATGATCAGCTTTCCAGTTTGGAAAAACCACTAGAAAAAGGAAAACGTAAATATGTACCGTATAAATATTTTCTAAATGCATCTCTTACATACAGGCTCAGGCACATGTGTGAAAACCTGATTTTTTGCTAAATTATGGGTTTTATTAGAAAATAAGCTTAAGAACAGTTTTTGTAGTAGTTTTATTTTAGTCTGGAACATACTTTATACACATAATTTATTATTCATGTTTGGTGTTTTTTTAACTTAATAGATAGACAATTTTACCTATTGACGTTGATCTGAAGATGGCTGTTAAAAGCCGAAACTAGTAATCATATATTAAACTGCTGTATGAACGAAAAAACGAGTTTATTTACTCTTATCTAACCTTTCAATTTATATCGTTCATTGGATACTTAGAATATAATATATATCTAACCAAAAGATTTTAATAGCCATCGTTTTATTTAATATCTCAAGCCGCACATTCATTCAACCGTATACCATTGTAGTTCTTGAAAACGTGTCTATCCCAAAATGTGAAAAGATACAGGGTACTGATGACATCATATCTAGAAACATGTGGTAGTTGTTGAAAATCAAAGTACGTAACAGAGTATTAGAATAAAAATTCTACAAAAACTTTTCTTGAGGTTATTTTTTAATACAACCCATAATGTAGCCAGGAATCAGGCGTTCCCACACATTTTCAATTGTTTTCACCGTGATGTTTTAGTGTGATAACCTGAAGATGACCAATAAAAGTCGAAACATGTAGCTACTTCTAAAAATCCTTATAATAAACAAAATGGAATGAACTATTTTATTTTTTACTTATCTATCAAATTTTGTGTTTTATTCTATGCAATTAAACGGAGCGGCCTCCCTTTAACTGCTCCCGAAAGGTTTAAATATGGTTAAATCCAAATTTTGAAAAATTTAAAATTAAAATCTAATCATGTTTTTGACAAAACAAATATTACGAAAAAAATTCTCACACTTTGAAATATTTATTTTGTATGGATATGGATAGTAAATAAACCTCCCAGAAGAACGAATGACTAGAAACTTACAATTTTTTAGTGTAATTGGTATAGAATAACACTCAAAAACCGTGCATTTTTTGTCATTATATGCTTATTTGTTCTCAGGAGAACGGTCATTTACTTCAATTGTATAAAAAGCCAGATTGCATTTAGTTCTGAGAAAAAGAAACATGAATGCATGAGTCCACTACTTTTCAGCACAAGCAGTCTTACCGGTCTTTTTTGATTTTGCGCAATGCTTAACTATCTATTGATCTTCTGAAAAAGGAAGGTAAAGTAATCACATGAGCATTGGTAAGTGGAGCGTTTCTTGAGATTTTCCGGTTTTTAATTGCAAAGTAATCGCCTTTTAAAATCCAATTACTATTTTGGTAGAATGTTGCTAGTATTGACAAAATTAAGACACTTCTCGCTGTCTAAAAAAATCAAGACTTGAAATATTCAATGAAGAAAAGTACTGGTTTATTAAAAGACACTAAAAGAGATAGATTTTTTGATATTTCGGTTGTTTGAAGCCCCGTAATACCTATTCAAATTGTTCTATGTAAGTTACGGTTCTAATTATAGAAAAGTTTTTTGCAGTTCCGCAGTTGGCTGTTTTATTTGAAATATAAATCTGGGAAAACTATATCTTGTTACAAACTACACAGGCTTCCCTATGGGTAGGGATAATTGCTTTGACAAATGCTTAGGGAATTATTTTTGTGAAACGTTTTTTGTGCGTCTAGGGAAACGCGAAGCGCAGGGATATTTTTTTTTATTAATCCTGCGTGAAATAGTCTACGGTCACGTGTAAGCATTTAGCATCTGATTGATATTTTTAGCGCATGGTTATTACATATTGTGATATAATTCAACAATCACACAAACATTTCAATTCAAAACATCACGTTATCTCCACAATCGTAAATATAAAATATTAAATCAAGGAGAGAGACATTTCAGAAAAAAAAAAGTTAAAAAAAATAAACACCAAAAGCAGAAATATAAATCATTTAATTTATTAAAACAAGTATTTTATTGTAAAATGTATTTATTTAATTCTGATATTATCAAAATTTTGTTTTAAATAAACTCTAATTTGAATATAAAATTACATCTGTCAAAAAATTCTTTGTTTTTTTTTTAAATTGATTTTCAATACAAAATCACATACAAAATGTAAAAGAGATATTCAATATTTTAATGAGAAACAAATGTCAATGATTCATACCCAGTGAAGTAGCATGAAGTTGGGAAGATTAAGGTCCGTTCAGAGTGGGAGCGTTGAGCGTCGCGTCCACGTCGCGCCGCGTCCGCGTGCGAAACAATTGAATACATTCAAACGAAACTGTTCACAGTGACGGCGTTTATGCAGCGTTGCGGCTTGCGTTGATCTAGCGTTTGGAAAGCGTCCGCGTTCTAAACATTTCAGACCGTTTTTTTTGGAGCGTCAAGACAGCGTTGTAATAGATTTTAGCAGGTTTTACTTACCTAGTTTCAGTATTCACGATACAAACATAAGTGCAAGTGATACCACCGAGTTGCTAATTTCAGAAATACAAGCGAGACCTGCTTTGTGGAACACAAAACTTGCGTCCTACAAAAATAAGAACCTTCGAGACCGGCTATATGGAGAAGTAGCCGAGATTTTAAAAATTTCAACTAAATTACTTGAGTCACAAAAGTGAGGTTATAAAACAGAAGCGGAAAGAAATGTCTCTTTATTATTATCATCAAAAACACAGATGTGTTGTTAAATGTTTGTATAAAAATAGCGCTTAAATGAATTACGAATATCTACCGCTAGATTAGATGCTCTATTGTTTCGTACATTTAAACCTACGTTATTTTGTTCATCTGTTTTATTACTTACGTTAGTATAGTCGAGATCATCATTACCATCAAAGTCTCTAATTAAATTGTGAAGAATATATGCACATTTGATAACACAAACAGCTGTCTCTTCTTAAGTAAATGCTAGTAAAAAACTCGAAATTTTTGATTAATATACAAATGCGTTCTCAATACATTTTCGAGCTCGCGATAAGCGATCGTTAAAGATTTGCTTATCGTAATCTAAAACTCCTTTTTTTGGACGTGGATATGATCTCATCAAATAACTTTTTAACCCATATCATCCCAAGGAGTGTAAAACAAAAAAAAAATTGTTTTAAATAACTTTATTAATGCGGCTAATAGATTAGTATTTGAATATTTACAAACAAAAAAAAAACAGGATCACAAAGAAACATGCTGGTGCGTATGTGCACCACGTTAGGAACCATGATACAAAGTGTAACATTTGTTAACACAACAACACTAAAATCCTGCATCTATAGCTTGCAATTCCATTGTCATATAGGTCAACCCCACCCATATACTTATTATATTCAGCAATGGTATGAGGTTGAATTACATATGTGTCCTTTTTTCTTTCTTATTATATCGCTTCACGCGATTTATTGGCTGTACATTTATAGCACTGCTGTAATTGTCGCTCCGGCGCACAAGAGAAATTTTGGTATTAGTCATTTGCCGACTCATAGGAACCCTTCTCACGCTTAGAAAATATTTTTGGTTGTTTTGTATGTTCTAGTGGAGAGTTCTGTATTCTGTTTTCTGTGACTGTACCTGTGGCGAAGAAACCTTTCTTTTTTAAATACCAAGACCTAACTCAGAATGTTTGCTACCATTAGCTCCTGCATACGGTAATGAATAAAACCATCAGAGGAACAGAGGTACTAAATCTTGAAGCCAAACCTTACTGGCTTTCCTTTGATAAACATTTTGCAAGAATGCCTACCAAAATATGACACCATTCGTTCATCATTTGCAAGGTTGTTAGTGAATATTTCCCACTGTAATTTTTTTTATTGATTATGTGTAAATATGGTCTTACTTTAGCACATTATCATTTTTGTCTAAGTTATTATTATCTGAAAATGTAAATTTTACTTTATATTTTGAAACCTAGTTCTGCTCATACACTTTTTAATCAAGTCAAGTAAAGTTCCCTCATCATTTGACCAAATAGGGCGTTTGTGGTAGCGAATGATATCCGAAAATAATAATATACCGATAAAGTTTAACAATTCATGTCTTTCCAAGAGAAGTCAAAGCGATTATTGTCGTAAGCATATTTTATGGAATTATTCTAATGAGCATATTCAGCACTTCGTCGTCAAAAAAAAACGAAAAAAACTTCTAAAGGTGTCTTGCCGAAAAGTTCTACCTTGATTCGTTCTTTATGTGTGTAGACAATCCCTCCTCAATCAATTTTGGCGCAGGCAAATGGAATTGGGGTCGCTGGAGCTAAATGTTGTTTTTTTTGAAGCCGAATATATAAATAAGTAACAAAAGGCTATAATAATAACGTATATACGTTAATCTAAGTTCTTTATTACATATCGAATCGTGTTACAATGGTTTCAAAAATATTGAAATCACACCAGTGGTGCATAAATGCCCACTCAAACTATTTGTTGTAAAATTGTTATTATTTCATTCTAATAGAAAAATAATTTATGCTTAATAACGGTATATACTAAAAGACATTACGCGTACATAAGCAAAAATTGTAAATCCCATTTGCAAAAGTGTTTTTTTCATTATTGATTGACCCCATGTTATTAACTAATTTTTTATGTTATTTTAAGCGAAAATAAACTTCCTAATATTCATACCATATAGGGCAGGTTATTATTTTTCCAAAATATAATAGAAACTGTGTAACACATTTTGAGCCTCAATGAAATATTAATACGGCCTTAGTGTTGGAAAATTTTTTTGAAAATGTGTGCGCAAACGCCACTACTGGGATGAGATGGTTAAAGGATATGCTTCTCCCCACTATACATTGGTAAGAACAACATTGGAGTGAGGTAATGCCTGGTCTGAGGAACAATTGATTCTACCAAACTGTTAAGGTGTTGAGGAGTGAAAAACTCCACCGTCATCTCAGAACCTCGCGAACCTACTTCATTGGTAATAAACTTTTTCTGGCATCTGCCAACTCCTTGCATCCAAGAGAATAATATTTTAAATAATCAAAATACATAGTTCCAGTTTTGGGCGGACATTTAATGTGACAGTGCTTGCCGTCAATTGACCCAAAACAATTTGGAAAGTTCCATAATATATTGTACTCTTGGATAATTCTTTGCAAATCTTGTTGGGTAGGAGCTGGCATATGATGTTGCATTAATTCTTCCCAAATAATTTGCAGGTGTTCTTAACTGTGACCGAGACCTGTTGAACATCCAACTCTAAATTCGTGTGCCAAATGACATAAGTGCTCCCGTTATAAGAAACCTAAAAATAATATAAAAATTAAACTCTTGACATGGTTACCAAAAGTCTATATATTTTTAGAAGAAGCAGTAGTAGGTCGCTGGAAAAATAAAAAAGACAAGTACCGGCGCGAACTAAAAAAGCTTTCAATTTTACATTCTGGGGATGCTGCAAGTAATTGCAAATCCAACTGGCAGTATTTTGAAATGATGTCATTTCTAAAAGATCTGATGACTCCGGCGATAAAATCTGGGAATTTGCCAACTGTTGAACATTCTCAAGATTCTGCAGTTTTCTCCGATTTGGAGGAAAATGAAAATCAGACACAAGCAATTACAGAAGTTTCTGTATTATCCCCAAGAGAATCCACAACCTTCACAGGGTACGAGACCTTCAACAAGACAGTCATATGCCTCCTCAACTAATTCAGGACCAGCAAAGACAAATAAAAAACTATTATGTGATGTAAGGGATGATAAGTACTTGGAAATGGAAAATAAGAAGTTGCAGCTGTTGGCAAAACATTTAGCTGATGATTCAGAGAAATCAGAAAGTGAGGAACTACTTTTTTTTTTAAGAGTTTGGTACCTTACATGGAACAATTTAACCCCATTCAGAAGTTAAAAGTAAGAAATAAAATTCAACAAGTCGTCTTGGATAAATTAGTATCAGCTGAAAATTTGAGTATTTGCGAGCCTATAGTGAATTCAGGTACTCATCAGTCCCCTTTTGCCCTAGCAAATAGAGGATCGTCCATAACTTTACAAAATCCTGTATCTATTGCTTCTGCAGGCAAATCAACATTTTCAACGTAAACGCAAATATCCATTTAATTTGTAAATTAAGAAAATATTTACTTACCTTAGCGTAATAACAACTTGCTCTGTAGGAGAAATAAAATTCTTTTTGACAAAATTTGTTGGCGTTTTTTTCCAGGCGATAGCTAACTTTTTGTAATAAATAATCAAATTTGCGAACAGACATTCTCAGGTAATTAAAAAATCGATCTGGATAACCTCTCAGTTCATGATACAGGTGGTGGTTTTCACCGTATAAATACCTTTCTCTGTTTATAGGACGAATCCCCACTTTCTTCTTTAACCGTTTTAGGGTATAATATGGTATCTCAAGCAAGAACAGCAAGTGTACTGCTTTCATCGGAGCCATTTTTTAAACTGAAGCATGCAAAACTATTCCTAATCAACGCTTGTCAAACGCTATTACCCTGAATGCTCGTGACGCAACGCAAACGCGCCGCTTAACGCAGCGCAATGCAACGCTCCTACTCTGAATGCAGCATATACAATACAAGCGAAGCAGATTACAAATGTTGATTGCGGATTAATGCGGTAATTTCGTGAAATACGAAGATTTTGCGAAGCCATGAAAAAAAAAGATTGGAGAGACGCGTGGGTAAGATAAAAATGGGCGTACGTTTTTGAATTTACTTACACAAAAATCATAAAATTTGCACGCAAAATTAAAGATTTCTTACCAAAAGTGACCAAAATTTTAAAAGAAAAAGAAATTCAACTATAGTGCAGTCTTAATAGTTTAAGTGAAAATTTAAAAAGAGAGAATAACTTACCGAGGGTATCGAAGCGAAGATCCAGGTTTAAATCGCTCTGGAAGAAAGGACATCGTCCAGCAAATCCTTTTTTCAGCCCAGGAAAGCATAGAGAGAAGCTAAACGGTATTATAACATCACCAAGGACCAGACGGTAGGATATTCTGAAAATTGCACTTCAAGAAGGAATTCTTCGAATTAAAAGACGATTTAATAGACCCGTGTAGAAAAAGAGCTTATAATTAATATCCAAAAAACGATAAAACGATAAAAACAATAGTAAGTAGAAGAAGTAACGAGTACAACGTAACTTTAAACTAATAAAATTTAACGCCAAATTCCTCCAAAAAAGGTGGGGTTAAAGGTCAAATATCCATAATTCAATTTCTTAATTTATCACCAAATTTTCGCTGAATTTTCTCAGCTTCTTCAGAGCAATAGTAATCTGCATAGTAGCAGGTCTACCTTCTTCTCCAAACCATTGATCAGCGATTTGTCGCGTAGTAGCAAAACGGTCTCGCAAAGTTAGTTGTCTGATGCCCCTATTTTGACCCTTTGTGGTACGCCTCGGTTGACCAGTTGGTATTCTTCGTTCCTCTACTTTCTTTTGTCCACACACGACGCACACGCCAATTTCGCGATAGAACAAACCAACATCTTGATAGGCAATAATTCTACCTCTGCCAAAGTCACTAACATGGTGATAATTTTGAGCCTCGATCTGGGTATTGGGTAACCCTGTAGACGACGCTAATAACTAACACTTTTGTACTAA
This sequence comes from Protaetia brevitarsis, assembly GCA_004143645.1. Taxonomy (NCBI): domain Eukaryota; kingdom Metazoa; phylum Arthropoda; class Insecta; order Coleoptera; family Scarabaeidae; genus Protaetia; species Protaetia brevitarsis. The sequence goes on from RXPK01004517.1 coordinate 47,282, forward strand.
CAGCTCTCACAAACAGGTTTCTTCACAAAAAACTAGATATTTTTTTGCGAAAAAGAATATCTCAGTTAAGATAAAAAGTTCACATTCTTACCATTGCTTGCTTTAAATATAGTTATTCTCATGCCAAAAGATCACGTTGAACAAATTATTCCTTCTGCGTGTAACATTTCTAAGGTCACTGAGTATATTTTTGTTGAAAATACATATGGCAACATAGTACAGTGAATACAGTCTTCAAGCTATTGTAAATAGTTGAATTAATTCAAATCGTTAAATCTAATTGTGCTATCCTTGCTATTTATGCTATGTGTGTTTTTCTGCAGTTCGAAATCGTAATTAATTCGTTCTTTATTAATTTTAGTGTTTATTCAGTCCTGCACGTTTTTGAGCGGTGAGTTTTTTCTTTCATCCCTTTAACATGGATTTTTTATTTATTTAGCATGTTGATATGTACATACATGGGGTATTGCGCATGTAATAGAAATAAGAACGAGGCAATGCGAGAATCTCGCAGTCACTACCCAAACCGGAGCCATCCTACAGTAAATGCCTTTCGAAGGTTGCACCAACGTTTTCGAGAATCCAGTTTGTTTATACCAAGCCATTGAAATGCTAGAAAGATAAGGCAGAAACTCACTGTACAAGTAAAAGAGCAGATTTTAGACTTAGCAAACGCGGATCCCTCAATAAGTACTAGAGAATTCACTGCTGCAATGAATATTTCAAGCAGCAAAATCGTTTATTCAGTTTTAAAGGAAAACCAAAACTAAAATTTTAAATAAAATTCGCGATGAAGACGGTTTTCTGAGACATATTTTTTGGAGCGAAGAATGTATATTTAATAGAGATGGAGTATTTAGACGGGATCTATGCAATCATAGCGTTTGTATAGGCTGTAAGATTTATTCTGGAGCCTACATAACTTGAGAGAAGCTTAACAGACTACAAAATGCACAGAAGCTTACCATAACACTCGTAACTTTTATTATTGGACGGAGGAAAACACAACAGACTACTTTCGTGAGTCTGTTTTCTGCTAACGTTTGGTTAGGTGTCATAAACTATACAGTTATCGGATTTAACTTTCGAATCGTCTAGACTTCTAGATGGTTTAGAATACCGCAATTGATGGCAGTGTGCGATGATAATAAAGTCCAGTTTCGTCTATAGTATACACATTTTTAGGAGAATACGGGGATACAATTTTAGGCCACTCTTGTGCAATCCATTCATTTTCATTCCTTTAAAATCAACATATTTTTGTTCGGTCTAACGGCTGTAAGTTATATTCTGTCGTTTGGTCCATCGGCAAGACCAACCTTTCGTCGCAACAAAATTTTCCTTATCCAATTCCTCGCAAGATATTTCGCTTTCTGTGTCATTAGTGGCCCATGAGCACGCGCATCCGTTTTACGGACATTTGCAAACTATAATTTTAAAGCTTCTACTTTTTCGTCCTTTTCCGTTCGATTTCGTTTAAAATTCACGTTTTCATTCTTTTTCATAGATTTTGTAATCGATGCTCTCTATCTTTTAAGATTTTACGCTGTAATGGGTCTGTGAAAATTTCAATTGATGAACACTAATAGCAGGACTCAGGAAGATAATGTGTATTATTGAAGCGTATCCGATTAAATTAAAAAAAATATATGTTCCAATAGATTTTTCTTTTAATATAGAACCTTTATTGCCATAAGTTGTTACAGATTTATCAATTGCAAGGCTACTAAGAACATAAATATGTTCAGAACATTATGACGTGATGATTGAAGTAATAGGTAAATCTACTACTATTTTGTCTGTAATTGTACCGAATTTGTATAAATAAGCAGTTTTTTCAGAAAAATCGTACTTGATATTATATATCCAAATAAATATTTTTTTACTGTTAAAATTATTTACTTGAATAAATGATATTTTAAAGAAATAGTTTGATCGCTTCAAAGAAAACAGTAATATTAATCTTCTATACCTAGCTCAAATAAGGTTTCTTTACGTAAGTATTTTTTTCAAATTTGCTTTTTTCCATACCACTTGAAAATTATTTTATTTATAACTGTATTTTCCCAAATTGTAAGAAATTTTAAGTTTTTCCTGAGAAATATTAATATTCTTTTTAGTAATACAATGTTAGAGGTTTTTTTTTTTTAAAATAAAGAAATTTTTCCATAATATTCACGTAAGATTATGGGAAAATTTCTAACATTTCGAAAGGTTCCTTGAATTTCCCATTCAATGCGGAAAATTATCAAAAAAAGTGATTTTTACCAAGAAAATTTACCTAATTTTTTTAGTATGTATCACATCACTATAACATTAGCTAATTTCTGCTTTGTTTCCTTATTTAATGCGCTTATTTTGTTGGTTTTATACCTATTTAACCTAATACACGTAATTTTACTTGAACTATGCCAGATACATGATAACCTATCTATACTCTTGTAGATTTTCAACATTTGAATAGATATAGATATAATAGGGCCACAACTACCCCAGTTCCGCCTATTCTTGTACACATCTGTCAGCGTGCAAACATCGTAAACTGTAATCCGATACTCACACTCGGAAGTGGCACAAGGTGTATACCATAAACTCTTGTTCTGCCTTAGATTAGTGGTCTCTACATATCACCACGTAGTGATAAACTTTATAATGAATGCATTTATGCACATCTTACGTAAAAGAATGCACAACATTTATTTCAGTTTCGCTTTTAACACTGGAACAGTAAGCTATGGGATAAACACCATAAACACCCCTATTAAGAGGAAAGAATGGTAAGCTACGTAGATACAACAGTATATCTCCCAACAGGTATTTATCGTATATAAGTAAATAGGCGGCGAAGAAGTGCTGGGACTTACGAAGGCATGTGTATTTCTCCTTTACAAAGTGCCCGTATCGGTTTATTGAAACTTTTTATTTAATTATAAGGCTCAGTGTTTTGCATCACGTAGATTTTTTTCCGGCTAAACTAATGTTAAATAAATATTTACAATAAAATCCTACCTGAAAAATGATTTGATAATTCCACTTCCAGAAATGTTTTGTCGAAAGCAGGCTAAAATGGCAGACTAAATGAATGATGTGACATTTCCAAATACCAAGGAACTAGAAATATTAGAACTTTTATTAAAAAAAGAAAACGCCAAATAGTGCAAAAAAAAACGATTTGATGAAACGGTGATTTGTTCCTGCGCTGTAGATGATCTAACGCACGAAATTTGTATTACATTTTTTAGCCGAGAAAAATTATGAAATTACATTTCAAAAAATACGCCAATATAACGATCGCTGTGGATTATCACTGCGTTTTGACATAGCCTTAAGTTTATGTCAAAGAGATTTTTTAATGATAATTTTTCGACAATAACAATTAAAACAGCACTAAATACTGACGAATGCGTTTTTTAAACTTTGTAAGTTAGAGGATATCATGCAAATTTTATATGAGAAGTAACTAAGGATTGTATACCGATTTACCGGTTAACCGGTAAATTGACTAAAAACATTCGGTAAATTTACCGGTAAATTACAAAAATTTACCGGTAATTCGGTAAATGAAAAATCCGTACCAGCAATTTTTATCTACGAAATATTGTGTTTATAGATGTTTAAAAATCTCAAGGGACATTGAAAATAAAAAAATAAATTTCATCGAATTAGTCAGAAAGAAAAGGAATCAAAAAATTCTCAACAAAAAAAAAGCAAAAAATTGAAAAAAGTGCAGAAATAAAAAAAGTAAGGCTTAAACAAGATGGATAACAAAAAGCAACGCAAAGAAAAGAAGATTAATGTTCATTTGTTGCTAAGATGGTTGCTAGGACGGTAGGAAGCAAAACACTCCACTTTTCGTACCTGTCTTTGTCAACGAGTGCAATTTCAATTCTCTCATTTTATGGTTTTTTTTTGTGTGGATTTTATTTATCTCTCGAAGAAAGTTGAGTTAGCATCTGTGATTTGTGCTCTGGAGTTTTTTAAAAGATTAAAATCGTTTTTCTTTTAAGAGTAAGTAAATGTTTAATTTTTCAATATTTAAAAATAATAATATATAAGAATAACATAGACAAGAAGAACGTATTTAAATTAATAGCAATTTTGAATACACCACATTATGAGAGGACATTAATGCAACATTGTTGTAAAATAACATTAAAATTGGAACCTTAAATATTTTTTTTTACTTCTATCAACTGTTTAAAATAATTAAATAAAAATTCTAATATTATGCCTTAAGATTGTGCAAAATATGTATTATTCTAGCCTAACTTCTAACCCTATTTTCTTGGAGAATCTCCATTAATGTCACACATGAAAAAAAAATCACCGGTAAACCGGTATTTTCATTTTCATTTACCGAATTACCGGTAAATGAAAAAGTCGGTAAATTTACAATCACTAGAAGTAACTGTGAGATGAGAACAAATCAATCATTGTATTGTTGACAAGCAATGCTATGTTTCCAGTTGATAAGGCCGAAAAATATTTTGTGAGTTGGTGGAAATAAAGGTTTATTCATTTACGTGATACATATATTTTTATTTTATTGACTTTTTCTGTGCATTCATGTGCTTTATTGCGCCACCATTTATTTACAGCGATGCCTGTTTTGAAAATTATTCTCTATATAACGAGATGAGAAGAAATGTTAATGCCCTCACTCGACTGCCTGGGGTAGATTGCCGTTTGTAGGGATAACTTGTAAGCCACCAAAGAACAGCAGTAACGCCAGTGGTAGCGGGCGTCTAGAATGAATAGACGTTCACCCTTGGCGGATGTTACATTAGTTGCAGCTGCCGTGACACTTTTTCCCTGCGTCTAAAGTAATTTGCCATATTTTAAATTGTTCGAAAAAGTAGTCGACGGGTTTTTTGTGGTTTTTGTGGAAATATAAACTTGTGTGAATATCACAGTTTATTGTTTTCGTTGCATAAGGAATATTCAATTATCTTCAGATAACAATATGATCTTGTTTTTAACTTTGGTTAATATTCGGCTTATCAGTTGGAAGCATTAGAGTGGGCACGAAAGATTAAATAAGGGTTGATGTTGAGTATCGTATAAACTTCCTGAACTATTTATGCGTTGTCTAGTATTTATTCTGCTGGAGAAACTTTGAACGTATTTGTAAGAATATGATTATCTATATAGAGTTTTTTGTATTTTTCTTGTTAGAATATAAACAGAGGAAAATGTGTGGACATGAAATTCCAGATATACTTTCTATTTTAAGCGAAAAATTAACGGTAAGTGTGAAGCATCGCTTCGACTATTTTAAAATCAATTCTCAGATGGAAAACTATAAAACTCTCTTTGTTTTTAATCTACCCATACTATTCATGAGACATCGTTTCACTTGAATTATAAATTACTCCTTAAAACATTTGCTGTCGAAAATCAAGAGGCTAGAGTTGTGACCTCATTCTTCTGTTTGCGCTGGTACCTCAATCAATGTTTCCATGGTAGTTTTAAGCACTTTCTTTAGTTACATTACCATAATAAAATTCAATAGAATGTCACATACTTATTATTACTATGTTTCTACGTTATACGAAAATTATGCTATACTGGTATTGATAGGTTTACACCATGTTAATACAAAATACCGTTATATTTGCAATACTGGTATTATGCTTATATTTTATAAAAGAATAGATGCGAACTTATATTGAACTCAATACCAGTATCAGTCTCTGCACCTGAACATAGTAAAATGTTTTTAAACAGTTCTCGTTAAATATACATATTTATGAGTTTTAATCTGATAGCACGTGTGTTTAAGATCCGTATGAGCTTACGGCAATGATAGTATCATTAGCCATCAGCTAAGCGTTTCATACAGCTGTGTTTTATGTAGATTGATCAAGTTCTTATTCATATTACAATCAAATTTGGTTTGAGGAGAATGAAAAAAAAAAAATCGGAAATATGGAATCGGTAGTATTTGTTCTCTTTTTTTTCCAAGAAAAAGAAAGAAAACAAATTTTAAAATTGAATGTTTGGTTGTTTAAAATTGAAGTGCACTGTAAAATTACAATTTTATTGTTGAAATTTCTGAAACAGTATAAAATATATCACCTGTAGTAGCTTATATTTTACGAAAATCCTGTGTAATTTCCCAGATTTTTTTTAACTTGTAGTGAATGAAGTTAATAATTTCAATTTTTTTTTAATGAAATATAGCAAATTCGTCATTACAATGTTACAATTTTACAGTACATTTATTAATGCTTCTCTTATAATAACAGAATTATGCATTTTGATTATTATCTAGGCTTTGTTTTTCCTATACGCAGTAGTAAACTTGTGCCTTTTTGAGAGATCTCATATGGCATGGCTTCATTTATATATAGCACCTTTGCAGCCTGCACTCTGACCTGATGACCTCCTGTCTTGTCGCCAAACTTCCGCTATGCTAATGGTTTTAATCACCCTCCCGCGAAGCTGTGTCTTTCTTAACACTCTACTCATTCTCTTCTCTCTGACCACATGCAACACACGCCGACATTCAACTTACTTCCACCCCGCATTCACCCTTCATTTTACGGCAGACACATGTCGACCGGTTTACGGTAATAAGACTTGAGAGGCGAATGTTGAAGGATTTCTCAATTTTCTTCGTTAATATATTCATTTATTTTTATTTAGGTACCATATGTTTATCCATTAAAATACTTAGCCTAGCTAGTATTTCATACTACGAAACGGTGAAAAGTGTTATTCATTTATTACAAGTATTTTACCGAACAATATGTTGACGTCAGCTTTTTAACAAGAGTAAATGAAAATAATTGCATAGTTTGCAAAATGATCATAATGAGATGATATTGGCCACAACATGTGCATAACTGGTAAATTTATATTTACATTATGCATAGGTCAATGGAGGGAAAAACAAACCAGCAGTTATGAAACTAATGCGTTATAAAAAATCATTTCTCTGGAACACCTCATGTTTTCTTCAAGTAAGAAAGCTAATTTAAAAGATAGAAATCAGTGAAATATGAGTACATGAAAGAAGTAAATTATTTGTAGATGTGTAAAATATATAGCGTGGGATCGAATAAGACTGTCCTGATCCTACTCTATTTTCTGCGAAGTCCATATTAATATTTACATCCACTGTTCCCAATGAAGTTAGCTAACAAAACGCAGTAGCGTGGAGATTCTTGTTGGTTGGTGCGTATGCAACTTAATATACATCAATGTCGGCGGGGATACACTACACACAAAAAATAATTACCCAATTTGAATATAAATGCATCACATTTAATATAACATAACTTCCTATATAAGCAAGAAGGTGATGTATTTATATTGAGAATAAAATTTGTTTATTTTTCCAAATCCGTGAATTTGTTAGACGAAATAATTTTTTAGTTCAAATGTAATCAATATACTTAAATCACTATGAACATATATATTTTCACCACAAAAATATAG
>RXPK01004518.1:0-24466 GCA_004143645.1 Protaetia brevitarsis
TAATAATTGTAAAGAACATTTCATAATAAAGACAAATAAATACCTATTGAAAACAATGTATTGGAATTTTCTATCGGAAATCTTTTTTCGGGTATTAAGATTTTAATATATATTTTGTAACGTTTTTCTGAACCTGTAAAAACAAATGTATGAAGAATGAATGAAAGAATCAATCCTTGTAAAATAAAATTGAAAAAAAAATTACGTAAGACAGACATAGGTTATTACTTAATTACTATAAATAATGTTCAATCCTTGTATGTATATGTCTCTTTCCTGTACTTAATTGCATTTTTTTTTAATATTAAGCTTTTCTTTAATTGTCCTTTTCTGGTAATTACTTTTTGTTTCTATTACTTGGGTATTTTCAAAATTAAAAGTCTGATTTAAATTGTGATGATGTTCAGATAGGGCGGTAGCTTTAATACTTTTGTGGTTTTAATATTATATTGATGATTATAAATGCTTTTTAGCAGACGTGTTTGTGTCTATCCGATGTATACATATACTGTCACAATCATTACAATCGATTTTATATACGACATGTGTTTTATCCATTAGTCAATCTTTCGTTTAGTTTGTGTGAAGATTTTTTTATTATGTTTAAGAGGTTTTTGCTAACTAAAAATCGTGTAGTTTTAACATTTTTTGTATTGCTTCCGAAAGCTCTGGCTAGTAATTAATAAGATACATTTATATTATTTATTTTGTTTGGGACAGTCATTTTGGTTCTGGTATGTTGCTGTATTAATGAGTTTTTTTTGTTGTTTTTAACCTGATGCATTCTTTTTCTGCAAGTCTTTCTATGAATGACGTAGAATAGTTCTTTTAAATTTACATATCTCTTATTTTATTTAAATTTAATTGTTTCTTTTTCTGAGAAATTGTAACATCTATCAACTAGGCTATTAATTGCACTGTTTTTATATTTTATAGGAGCAATTGATAAAAAAGTCAAATATCTTTGAAGATGCGTGGCTTTATAAAACCAATCAGTATCATGTGTTGATTTATTCTAGTTAATTTTATATCTAAAAAGCTGATGCTATTATCGCTGCTTTCGTTTTCAATAATAAATTGTAATCTTGGTGGAATGAGTTGAAAATATTTATTATTTCAATCTGCTTACTTGTAGGTATTGCTAAAATGTCTTCAACATACATTTTGAAGAAAGGTATGTTTAGTTTTTCTAATTACTTCAGTTTCCAATTTTTCCATCATCATCATCAATAAAAAACGAAACTAGGGGGAGTCCGGGAGACTTGAACATAAGGGAGAGTTGAACCTGCAAATACACTGCAAATACACGCAAAAAAAATGTCCTTTAGAACTGAAACTGGATCCAACTTTGATCTGGCAAGATTTAGTGTAAATATATAATAATATAAGGGAGAGTTGAACCTGCGCACCTTTTAGAACCCTAAAAGCCTGCCACCTTCTAAAAGCTGGGCAGTGTGGCTCGTCAACTGAATGATTACCGCGAAATTTAAATGTTATTTGAACTGGTTCAACTTTCCTTATGATCAAGTCTCTTGGACTCCCTCTACATATTTTAATATTTTAAGTATGAGATGATACACACCATACTGATAATGATGATACATTATTATCATCATCATTATTATTAATTATTATTATATTATTACCACTACATTTATTTTTTTTATTATAATCTTTAATAATAAGAAGTAAGTTCATTCATTTCTCAATGTGTCTAATGATCTTATGATCGCTGTTACCTTGTCATTATTACTCTCGATAATTTACTATGGGTATTCTACTTTTACTTTTTATATTTTATTTTGCATTGATTCAATTTATTTTTATCACTTTTCCTTCTTAATTTTGTCATTTATTTATTCTGATATTATGATTACTGTTATTATTATTATTACCATTAAATTTTATTTTGCTTTCTTTTCTGACGTTTCCTATACCTTTGTAGTTTTCTGGTCTCTTGGAAATAAAGTTTACTTTACTTTTTTACTTATAGCAAGTAGGTATCTATTTCAAAGCACATAGCGATTTGCGAACACGTAGATTTCGTCTATTTCTATCGTCGTTTGTAAACGCTTACAGTAGGAAAGAAACAAAAAGTACTACAAACAACTACTAGGGATTTTTAAGCGGATCACGCAAGCAGATTTCCGACATGTAAATTATCCGCTTTCTCCTATCTATATCACGAAAAATTGCGAACAAATTTAAAAAGGAAGCTATAAGTAGATTTTGAATGTCTAAAGGTGGCCATTTTTTTTTGTTTACAAAATTTATGGGGAAAGGAAGTGAAATTATTGTTACTACGAAAAATTCATTTTATCAGAGATCGTGTGCCAGGTTCATATAGATTGTGAATTCGAGTATCAGCATTTTTAATTTTCTTTCAAAGTAAACATTACAACAAACATATTTCCTATTCGGTTCTTGAGCGAAGCACTCAATTATTTTCTTAACTAGTTTTACTGCTAAAAAAGCCGAGCTATCAGCGACAAATCTTTATTCGACGATGATATCCTTATTATTCAGACCAGTGAGTATCAATGGCTTCTGTTATAATCTTTAAGGTACAGATGCATTTTCTTTATTTTTTTATTCTTGCAAAAAAAACGATACCACAAAAGGAAATCTTCGTTTCTACACCACTAAATATCTTACCCGAACTTATGCCCCAGAGCGCCTAAGATGTCATCTTTACGATTATGCCGTCTCGCCTTTTCTCTCACCAACGTCTAGGAATTCTAAATCACCAATCCATCGATATTTTAGACCCCCTCCCGATTATAAGTGAAATAATTCCTCCTAACGACAATAAAAATGCAAAAATCCCGTCGTATACATAATAAAAGTCATCGTTGCGGGAGTAATCGAATTATCCGGGGGAAAACTTCGGTCTGCGAACCGAGAAATAGACAGTATTAGGGTGAGAGGGTGAGCGGTAAGGGAAGTGGGAGGTTTGAATCGTCTTTATAGCGCCCGCCACCGAAACTAACGCTATCGGCGTCGGTCTGCAAATCGCCAGTAAATATTTCCAAGCGAACGGTTTTGTTTGCCGCTCGAAGTTGGAAAGCGATTTGTTGTTCTCGCAATTGCAACACCGTCTATCTCTCTCTCTCTCTCTATAAGCGATAGGGAACTGAAGCGCAGTTATTGTTCTTATATTTATATTACGGGGAATATCTTCGCCTTACCAACTTGTAAACACAGTATTTTATATGCAGGTAGTGTTTTCTTAGATGCAGAATAACTTGGTGGAATAAAACCAAAGTGTTGAATACTAAATACAGTGTTGAGGTGTAGAATCTGAAGCTTAAGATGCACTCACAAATACTCTACATGAAAAGGAGAAAAGGAAATTTATATGCCATTTAGTGGTTTATTGTGCTACGCGGAGAAAAAGAAATGTATTAAATCTAAGAAATATTCACTGACCCAAGCAGATGATGGCTTGTTCATATATGGGCAAAGAAATAATTATTTCCCTGAAATAACCTACATTTTCACTACAGGACATTCAACTCAAATATGTAGAGTATTTGTTTAAAGAAAAATAAACTGGATTAAAAAAAAAACGATGTTCCGTATGTTCCTACATCTGAATCAATTAACTATTTAAAATTATTATTCAAATTATATTGCTGTTTACACTAAACAAGTACCTCCTTGGTTATACTAATTATATTAATTTAGGGGTACGAAATACTTTGTAGATTTAATAGATTGCACTAACTTCAGTTGATGAAGCATACTTAGTTAAAGCAAGATATTTGCATACCTACCATATGTTACTACTTTGCTGGTTTAAATAAATCCACTTATTTTATAAAAAAATATAATGATTTGTTAAATTTGATTTCAGTAGCCGTTACCGTAGGTATCTGCCAGTTGCACCCAGCATTGGGGTGAGGGCGCAGGTGCATCATGGTCTTTTGGAATCGCTGTTGTGATAATCACAACTCCTAATAAGTATATAGGAATTATTCGTCTTTAATATAAGATGGAAGATATAAAGTGGTAAATTCATAGGCGAAGATTAACAATTAGCCATTCTTCCACTTAACCTATGATTGATTACACTTGCAATATTCAACTAAGAAGTAAAAGTACGAAAAATAAATTACAGAGTGCATCCTTGCAGTGAAAAGTGTGTATAAAAGTGATAGAAAATACTAAAAAAAATAATATATATCTCTATTAATAACTGAACAAAAAAGTACATTATAAATACAAACTAAACTAATCTATAACAAATAACATTATACCTAAATCTAATCTAAGTAGCCAGCAAAGATCTAATTTGGTTCTTAAACACATTTAACACATACTTAACAAACCTTTCACTTTTTTTAAAGAGAAACTTACAATTTCTTTATTTATATACAAGACGAATTTCTTCAGGAAATCTCAAATCATCTTCCAAAGTTACTCCCAGTATTTTTAGGTTTTTCGAAGAAGGTATGATGTGTTGATCTACTTTAATTTCAAATCTCGGTTTAATATATAATCTATTTCTTTTACCAAGGGCATGATGATGATTGACAAACCGCGAAATTCTTAATAAGATCTGTCTATATTTATTTGCATCGCCGCATTGTCATCATGAGCAAGATGGAAAAGGATATAATAGCTGTGGGTCATTTGCATAACTCTGCAAGGTTGGTAAAGATTTGGTAAAGTTGAACGAGTCACTAGTGTATAGCACAAATAACAAGGGCCTCAGCACTAATCCCTGCGGCACACTAGAACAGATATTCCCCACATACGACATAATGGTATCAACAATAACGCTTTGTGGTTTGCCCATAAGGTAGGCTTAAATTAATTATAAAAGTAATCCATAATAAAGCAGTTTGTGCCTGGCATGCATGCAAATTATGTAGAATATACATTATTATTGTAGTAAAAGAGGAGAAGAACTTCAGTAGTAATAACAATATATTCAACATATTTACTACTACATGAAATAGAAAACTTTGCTACAATAATGTTTATATCATAACATATATTTTTAAAAATGATTTTTTGCTTGAGCTTTGTAGTTAAAATTGTCGGGAAATTGAGCAAGTTGGTCTGAAATTGTAGACATTCATGGGAGCATAAATCAGCTGTAAATCATTGACATAGATTAAAGAAAGGGTGGGACCTAATATTGAACCTTGTGGAAGACCGCATGTCAAGTCAATGTAATCGGAACTATATGCCATTATCATATCATAATGAGCGCCCTGTGTCCCGTATCATTCTCTATGTGTGTTATATAGTACTTTCATTAAATGTTGGTGTTTGATTTGTTTGCCTAATAGTATTTTTAATTGGGCCCGTATCAAGTGCATTTAGGATTTCATTTTTCATTTTAATTTTTCTTGGAGCTTCTTTGTAACTTTTTAGTGTTCGAGATCCTGCGCTATTTCTAATTAGTTTATATTGTTCCAAAAGGCACTTTGGTTCATTGGGGCATTCGTGTAATATTCTTAATTTGTATCTACGTTATTTTGTTCCACTAGGGTATTATAAATATTGAGAATTTTCTGTTTTGCATTTTGTGATAAATGCTTTTTCTACGATGTACCAGTATCATTATCCGTTGCTCCCAGAGTAAGGTTGTTGCCATGATTTTCCCTTACTCCTTGGCGAATGCTAGGAGATAACTAAAATCGTAAAATCGTTCCGTGGGCGCATATATATAATAATGTAACGAGCGCCAACTTTTCAACTGGCGGTTCCGATAGGCGTCCCTAGATGGCGCTAGCATAGCGGAAGAAGAACTACCTACGACGAATAACAGAGGGCAGCACCGGGTCGAAGATTCGAGAATATTCTCCAGAATCTTCGAGGACGTTCTAGAAGGCCCCCGAACAATCTGGAAGTTCGCGCCAGCTATAAATAACGCGTCGGGTTGGCCAGGAGGCAGTCAATCGATACGAGTTCGATAGTGCGGTCGCGATTGAATTAGTACTTGTAATATAAATATCGTTTACATAAATAAAGACATTAGTGGTTAAGTGATATAGTTAATAAGCATTTTTAATAGATTTAATTACGTAATTGTGGTAATAGAGAAGTGAATTTAAATATATCGCCTGTGTGTTTTTCTAAAACCCCGACAACGTTTTAAGAACCGAAAAAACGTTACAATTGGTGTCAGGTGTGGGGTATTTGGCGATATATTAGTGGACTAATAGTGTTTAATTAGAAACAATGGCAGCGAAATACTGTAAATTAGTGGATTTGAAAGTGGTAGATCTCAAACGGGAATTAGAAGAAAGGGATGAAGATACGAGTGGAAGGAAGGCCGAGCTTCAGTCGAGATTACGAAGAGCAATAGAAGCAGCTGGTGAAGATCCTGAGACATATTTGTTTGAAGTGTCTGGTGGTAATGGCGAACTTCTAAAAGAACTTACGGAAAATTCTCGCAATTTAGAAGAGAAAGTTCTAGAAAATTCTCAGAAAAATTCTAGAAAACTAGAAGAAAAAATTGAAAACATGGACGAGAAGAATATAGAAAATTCTAGAAAACTAGAAGAGAAAGTTCTAGAAAAAATTGAAAACATGGACGAGAAGAATATAGAAAATTCTAGAAAACTAGAAGAGAAAGTTCTAGAAAATTCTCGCAACTTAGAAGAGAAAGTTACAGAAAATTCTAGAAAATTGGAAGAAAAAATTATAGAAAATTCTCTTAATGTAAAACACGAATTAATGAACAGAATCGACGAAAAATCTAGAATGATTGAAGAATTGGACGATCGCATGAAGGTGCTAGAAGAACAAATTCAGTCTGGAACCATACGAAACACGGAAGAAACTGGAAATTCTACCAATACGGGAAGCACTCAGATGGAACCAAGAAATCCAGTGCCCATCTGTACGGTTCAAAATAAATGTGACCTGCCTACATTCGACGGGAAGACTCCCTTGGAAGACTATTTGACGCTGCTGGATACCACAGCTACGGTATATGGCTGGACGGAAGCTACCAAAGCAGCCATGTTATCAGTAGCCCTGCGCGGCGATGCTTTGAAGGTACTCCAGGTTATTCCTTCGACGGAGCGACAAAATTACCAAACGCTACTTAATCAATTGGAGATGCGTTTCGGTAATAAACATCTGCAGCAAGTATATCGCTCGCAGTTGAAAAATCGCTGTCAGAGGTCGAACGAGACTCTACAGGAGTATGAAGCTGACGTCGTTCGTCTAATTAAGAGTGCGTACCCAACGGTACCGGAAGATGTGTGCGAGAGTCTCGCTGTGGAAAAATTCCTGGATGGCCTGCTTGATAAGGATACTCAACAGGCAGTAAAGCTCGCTCGGCCGCAAACGTTGAACCAGGCTTTAGCTCAAGCACTAGATTTTGAAGCCGTGAAGCAATCGGTCAAAGGACCTGCTCGCGTCCGTGTTCTAGGGAGTCACGAGGAAGAAGAGCCATTAGAAGGAATTATGACGAAATTAAACGAAATGATGACGAAAAATATGACGGAATTGATGGCGAAAATGTCCGTGCAAACTAGGCAACCAGGAAGACGATGCTGGAATTGTGGAAGGATGGGGCACATACGTAGTCGGTGTCCCGATCCACGAAAACCCAAGCCGACGGAAAACTAAAATGGGCCGACGAGAAGGGGCGATCGTCGACCTATGTAGCTGATGCCCCAGTAACACCAGTGATTGTTGCTTCAGTGGGATGTAGACCTAGCAGCCTCGTCGTGTATGGGCATGTGAATGGGAAACCGAGAGATTTACTGCTAGATACTGGTGCAACAATGACAATTCTTCGGCCGGAAGCAGTGGGAAGGACGAACCGGATATATCCAACCAGGTGGACGCTACGTACGGCAACTGGGCAAACAGTCAACGTGTTGGGGGAGACGATGGCCCACCTTCCGTATTGGTGATACTGCATTCCAGTATCGTGTAGTAGTTGCAGATATAGAACAAGACGTAATCCTCGGAATGGACATAATGACAGAATTTGGTTTCAAACTGAACTTGCAAGCAGGAGTGTTGAAGGTTGGCAAAGAAGAAGTTATTCTTAACCATAGCAAGAATATGTCGGCCTGCGTAGTGTTGGCAGAAGAAGTAACTGTGGCGAGCCGCAGTGAAACCATTGTGGAAGCGAGCGTGAGTGGAGATATTCCAAAAGGGCAAGTTTTAATGCTGGAACCGGGAGCGATTAGCGGTCAAGGTCGTGGAATACTGGTTGCTAAGGCAGTGATACAAGCTGGAGAAAAATTGCCCGTCCGACTGATGAACGTCAATAGTTATCCAGTAAAGCTGAGGAAGGGCGTACCTTTGGGAAGTTGTGCTAGTGTGTCGTCGATTGTCAACAAAGAGGATGGCGTAACAACAACTCCAGATCCGCTTCCTAGATGGTTGAATAACTTCATTGACTTGTCTTGCAAGGATTTGACAACACAACAACGCCATACCGTGAAACAGCTGCTTGGACGCTACCAAGATCTTTTCCAAGCAGAAGACCGGAACACGAGGGCAGGACTAATGTTGTACGACATCGAATAGACACTGGAGATGCCCAGCCGATCCGCCAAGCCCCAGAAGATTGCCATTGGCGAAACGAGCCGAAGCAGAACAAATTATACAGGATATGGAGCAGGATGGCGTAATTGAACCATCGAACAGTCCATGGGCTTCTCCAGTGGTACTGGTGAAGAAGAAGGATGGTTCAACTAGGTTCTGCGTAGATTATCGACAACTAAATAATGTAACCAAGAAGGACAGTTATCCTTTGCCCAGAATCGATGACACTTTAGATACCCTAGGTGGGTGTAAGGTATTTTCGACCCTCGACCTGAAGAGTGGTTATTGGCAAGTCGAAGTAGAGGCAAAGGATAAGGAGAAGACGGCGTTTACGATCGGGACAGGATTGTGGCAATTTAACGTTATGCCATTTGGGTTATGTAATGCTCCCCGCGACGTTTGAAAGATTGATGGAAAACGTACTGAGAGGACTATCCTGGGAAACTTGCTTGGTATACCTCGACGATATAATTGTCTTAGGAAAATCTTTTGAGGACCATTTGAAGAATTTGGAGCAAGTATTTCAGCGATTGAAAGGAGCGAATTTGAAGCTTAACCCCAAAAAGTGCAACCTGTTCCGGAAGCAAGTGCACTACCTCGGCCACGTAGTATCAGAGGATGGAGTGTCGGTTGACCCAGGGAAGATAGAAGCGGTCAAGTCTTGGCCGGTTCCGAAGGACAAGCATCAAATAAGAAGTTTTCTTGGGCTATGCACTTATTACCGACGATTCGTTCCTGGATTTGCTAACATCGCCAAGCCTCTCACGAGACTAACTGAAGAGGGCAGAGACTACGTCTGGGAGAAGAGCTGCCAGGATGCCTTTGAAGAATTGAAACAGAGGCTGACCACTGCGCCCATCTTGTGCTATCCACAGGCTGAAGAAAAATTCATTTTGGATACTGATGCCAGCAACGTGGGCATCGGAGGCGTGTTGTCCCAAGTTCAAGATGGCCACGAAAAAGTGCTCGGTTACTTCAGCAAAGTGCTGTCGAAACCGGAACGCAACTATTGTGTGACCAGGAGAGAGCTGTTGGCCGTAGTTAAGTCTATAGAGCACTTTCATAAATATCTCCTATGGCAGGAAGTTCTTGTTAAGAACCGACCATGCGGCATTGATGTGGTTGCTACGCTTCAAGAATCCGGAAGGGCAGGTTGCCAGATGGATAGAGCGTCTTGAAGAGTATGACTTTGATTCGGAACATCGGCCTGGAACCAGTCATCGAAACGCTGACGCACTATCGAGGAGACCCTGTTCCAAGGATTGTACGCACTGCTGTCGTGCCGAAGAGAAAAATGAAGCAACCTGCTTGAGGACTACTGTCATAGATGATAGATGGACTGAAGACCAAATCCGAGCTGACCAGGAGTCTGACGGAGTTTTGAAGCGTGTGATGGAGTGGAAGATGCAAGAAGCGCGGCCTAACTGGAGAACGGTAGCACCGTATTCGCGAGAGCTAAAATCGTATTGGGCTCAGTGGGCTCTTTGGTAATGGAAAATGGTCTTCTCAGACGAGTGTTAGAAGACGAAGCTGGGACCAATAGCAGACTTCAGATTGTGGTTCCGAAAGCAAGAATTCCCGAAGTTTTAAAACTTCTTCATGATGGAACATCGGGAGGGCATCTTGGAGTCCGGAAGACTATAGAGAAGGTCAGAGAGCGATTCTATTGGGTTAATTGCAAGAATGACGTGAAAGACTGGTGCCGGAGATGTACAACTTGCCCGCTGCCAATGGACCTTCCCAAAGGAAGAGGGCCCTATGAGGCAATACAACGTTGGCAGTCCTTTTGAAAGGATTGCGATTGATGTTGCCGGACCATTTCCCACGACGGAATTTGGAAATAAATACATCTTGGTTGCAGTAGACTACTTCAGCAATGGGTGGAAGCTTACGCATTACCAAATCAGGAAGCTGTAACAGTTGCTGAGACTTTAGTTAAAGAACTTTTCAGTCGGTTTGGTGTGCCGCTTGAACTTTCACTCCGACCAGGGACGGAATTTTGAATCAGCAGTGTTCAAGAGATGTGCAAAATATTGGGTATTCGCAAGACCCGAACAACTGCCTTGCACCCGCAATCAGATGGCATGGTGGAGCGCATGAACAGGACAGTTATCAAGTATCTATCAAAAGTTGTCGCAGACCACCAGCGAGATTGGGACCAGCAGCTACATCTATTCTTGCTGGCGTATAGAGCATCGGTCCACGAAACCACTGGCCAAAGTCCATCTAGTGTGCTTTTTGGACGAGAGCTGCGCTTACCATGCGATCTTAAGTTCGGCTTTAAACCGAATGAAGAAGTAGTTGGAGATGACTACGTTTCGAACTTACGGAGGCGAATGGATGATATTCACGATCGGGTGAGGGCGAATATCCATGAAGCAAGCGACCGCATGAAGGAACACTACGACATCAGAGCGAATGAAGGCGGATATCAGTCTGGAGACCTGGTCTGGCTGTTCAATCCTCAGCGACGTCGAGGCTTCTCACCTAAGCTGCAACGATCGTGGGACGGGCCTTATGAAGTGATAAAGCGAATTAATGACGTCATCTATCGCATCAGAAAGAAACCCAATGGTAAAGCAAGAGTGGTGCATTTTAATCGCCTAGCTCCTTATCTTGGGGACAATCAAGAGGACGAGCAGATGGTCCGAGTTTGTAGACTCCCGAAGAAGAACTCAGCTATGAGGAGTTCATGGACAAGTATGGGAATGGCCGCAAAGTGCGTCATGGTGTAACAACGGAGATTCAGGAGGATTTGTTTGGCTCCTGAAGGGGCGCGTTAGCACATTGTGTTGCCCAAGATTTAAGAATGGGCAAGGGGATAGCTACCGTCTTCAAGAAGAAATTTGGTGGTGTCCAAGATCTCCGAAGCCAGAACCCTGAGGTGGGCAAGGCTCTCCACTTGCCAAGAAAGAAACGGCCTTTATTCTACTTGGTGACAAAGAAGTCTCAGTTGGCAAGCCAACCTACCGGACGATGTGGGACAGCCTGATAAGTTTAAGAGAGCAGCTGTTGGAGCTGGAGATCATAAGATCAGGGTGCCAAAAATAGGCTTGTGGATTGGATGGCTTGGACTGGAGGGTCGTAAGGAACATGCTCGAAGAAATTTTCCGATATACTGAATAGAATTCCTAGTAGTGCAGCTACAACCCGCGGTCAGCAGAAGGGAGGCGACGGACGGTTAGCGTGCTATTTCTTCCGGACCTCGTCGTGTAGGAATGGAGAGAACTGTTCGTATCTTCATGAGGTGATAGTTCCTGTTCCGGGACGGAACAGATCTAAGGAGGGAGCAGTGTAACGAGCGCCAACTTTTCAACTGGCGGTTCCGATAGGCGTCCCTAGATGGCGCTAGCATAGCGGAAGAAGAACACCTACGACGAATAACAGAGGGCAGCACCGGGTCGAAGATTCGAGAATATTCTCCAGAATCTTCGAGACGTTCTAGAAGGCCCCGAACAATCTGGAAGTTCGCGCCAGCTATAAATAACGCGTCGGGTTGCCAGGAGGCAGTCAATCGATACGAGTTCGATAGTGCGGTCGCGATTGAATTAGTACTTGTAATATAAATATCGTTTACATAAATAAAGACATTAGTGGTTAAGTGATATAGTTAATAAGCATTTTTAATAGATTTTAATTACCGTAATTGTGTTAATAGAGAAGTGAATTTAAATATATCGCCTGTGTGTTTTTCTAAAACCCCGACAACGTTTTAAGAACCGAAAAACGTTACAATAAATAACAATTCATAGCTGACTGATTTACGCTAGACTCGCGATTCGGTAAACTGGTCACATTTTTTGGTTGTTCACATATTTCAGCTTTTCACATAAATCAGTATTCACATAATTGCAAGGCTATTGTATTATATTTTTGCTATTAACAATCACAGCAAAATTATTTGGTTAGAGTAGGATCATTTCAATTGTTATGGAATCAATATAGTACTTAGAATAGGTAGCTTCGTGTAGTGCCTTTAAGGTGGAGCACGGGATTAGGATGATTTGTAATTATTTCGCTTTTCCACCACATATTATTTCAAGCTACCCCCAAGAAAAAAAAAATAACAGAAATAAAATCTGATGATGACGATGATTTGTTGCGCAGTATAAGTATATTAGGCGGTAAATTACCTAAGAACCGAACTCAACACGATCAAAACCGATTGTTTAAATAGGAAGTAACATCTCTTATTCATACACCGCAGCGAGTGTAATTTTATTGCTCGATATAATCGATCTCTATTCCTGAAAACTACTCGTTGTAATCTTAGGAACCCGCTAATCAAGACAGAATTAATGTCGTATGATATTTTGTACGTCTCTACCATAATGAACCGCATTTATATCATGTCTGCCGTGAACCGGGGTGACAAACAAATACATTAATAATCCTATAGAGAGCAGCAATATAGCAGTTCCGTAACGATGATATCGTATCAATTTATGACGTTTATAAATTTGCCGCCAGATGACGTTGTGTACTTCTTACTCGTCTCGTAATGTTCAATACGTAGGAGAACCTCCTTCGGCTCTGTCAATTATCTCACGAAAAGGGTCACTCCATGTTTATTACGACGCCATATATTTAGCAATCTATCCGGAAATACTGGAAATTCTATCGTCCAGCTGTGCATTCTATTCGAAATAATTACAAGCGGTAATAATTTTAAGTAATCCCCCCGAATAACATTGCATTATATATGGAATTTATAACGAATTTACGATTCACCGGGCGAACTCGAGATTACCGTTTTTTTTTTTTTTATTTACCTAGGTACATTTTACTGCAACAATCAAAACTTCGACGGATTGAGCTCGTTTAAAGTTTGGACCGTAAATTTTACACCCGAGCAAATACACAAGCGTTCCTGCTAGAATTTCGCGAAGTGTACGGGATCAGTTGCTTTCCGCTGCAATAATTTTTAACGGAAATATGTAAATTGATCGGATTAAATCGTAAAAATAAACCGCCGAACCAAATTAATAAATCTAGGGGTATGTATGTTACGTATGTGGCGCTTTTCTAAATGAGAGTTGGAATAAAAGCGGTAGGTAACTATTGATTGTCTGAGATTTTATCGTGATGCACTAAACTGTTTGGTTTAACTATACCCAGCTGTACTAACGCACCATATAAACTTTCTCATTTTAAGTCTCTATTATTTCGTCCAAATTAATTCTTCTTGATAAAATATAAAACTAAATTTGCATGCTATCTCTGTAATGAGTGTTCTTTTTTATAAAAGCAAATAAATTTTATCTTTTAGGAGATCATAAATGACTGATAACTGACTTTATGTGATGCTAGTGCGTCCAACCATAACCTATAGAGCTATAACTTGGTGGCAGAAAATCCCATCTGCTTTCTCGGCGTCATTGACATTGGACATCTCTTCGGGATTTACCATCCATCCACGTTATTGTGGAAAGGGACGCCAAATTAACCATATTTCGCTTTTGACATACAGCTAATGGATCGCCTCATACTCATGTTTGTTTATACGGCAAACAAGCTGTTGGAATCGGTTATTTCCGACGGCATGCTCGGAACGCCTCCGAACATAATGTGTACTCGGCCAATAATCGATGCACACGTCACCCTCCTTTTTAAGCAGAGAGAAATGGAGATACAATAAGAAAGAACGCTGACGCAGACAGACACCTGCTGGTTAACGGACGGTTCGAAAACAGAGTAAGATATGGGCGCAGAAATCTTTTATCCCATTCTAAAAGTTACAAAATATTACAACATGCAACGATAAAAAAAACTAGCATATTTTATCGATCAAAATAATCACTCCCTGGTCGTGCGGTTCTATGAATATTTAAAATATAGTGCGACCTGTATACTAAATAATAAAAGAAATTTCTTTCATCTTTACAATATTTTATTTGAAAACAACGAAGGCATCTAAATACACAAATAAAAACATTAAACATAAATAACGATTCAGTGGTAAAGAAATAATAAATGAAATGTTGACTGACTGATTGAAATTATTAAGTTTAAATAAAAAGCAAAATAAAATTATGATTTCGAATTTATAAACTAATAAACAAATAAAATAGGCGGTAACACTTGCGATTTTGGCGGTTCTTCGGCTCTGGGTGTGGTCTCGGCGTGGTCGGTAGGATTTTCGGCACACACAGTAGTTTCGTTTGGAAATTGGCCCAATGTAACTACGTCGTTGTACCCCCTAGAGACTCTATTCGGCCCTCTAGATCGGGAAATTTCACGGGGCTAGCATTAGCAGGCTACGCGATGCTCTTTGGGTAATATATGTAACTGTGTTGTGGTCGGCGCCTAATGCCGGCTCCTTCTACAACCACTCTCCAACCGAACGGCACGTCCAGTCGCTTTCAAAACGCTGGCTGGCAACTTCCTTTGTTCGCTTGCATAGCTACGCGCTCTTACGTACTTCCCTCGGCTGTTCGCTAATCAAGGACGCTGCGCTGTCCTCGTGACTGCGGCAAACTTCCTTATTTGTCCCTTCCTTCCTTGACCCGCTTACTTCACCACATACACACAATTAATAGGACTAAAAATACATTACAAATTCTACATGTTTTATATGTTTCCCTAAATAGAATAAAATCGAGTATCTTTTATTAAGAAAGTAAATGGTAAATCAAATTTAAAATAAATGCATTCTTAGCCGTCCAATTACACTAGCAACCAAAATTATACCATAGCGACTGAAATAATTGAAATTAGGTTTAGTGTTCTGTGTTTCATACGCCACGGTGTTCAGAGCATGTACAACGGTGGTCTTACATAATATCTCCTCTTATAGCGGAAAAAAAAATATCAAAACTACGATCCCTGGATGTTATAGATAGTTCAGCTTCTGTCGGTTTCCGAAGGTATGAACTTTCCTTAAAGAGCATACATAGAAGCTTATTATCGTTTACAAACAGTATCATTTTTTGCTAATTCTCCGACATAGGTGGAGACATTAATTGATACCACCACTGTACCTACATCTGGTAAACATTCGAATTACGCCCATGGGCCGGGACGTCAAACTAAGTGCTAGAGTTTACCATAAAGCTTGCTTAAACCGTCTAATGTAAATCCAAATTCAATTACAGCAATTGCTTCTCGTGATCAGTTTAATATAACTGCAATTACCTAATTTACCGGTACCGAAAGCAGCGATAGAATACCGGGAAAGTTCACGAGGCAAGAATTCAAAAGAATGGAAAGGGTTGATATTTGGCAATCATGCAGGGTGCCAGCCGGCTCGTCGGCGAGGGAGTGGGTTGATAGTCGCACAGACCCAAAGAGTTCAGATGGATAAAATTTCGGCGCCACCTGCTTAGGTGTCCGTCCTGTCATGCCCCCAAGATAAGCAGGAATCCACGGTGAAAAATGAAAATCAAGGGGTAAAGCGGTTTGCAAATTTAACATACAATTCAAATAGTAAATATATGATACTCAGTATTATTAAACGGTATCGGCGAGTATATATATATACAGTACATGTTGCGATAGTAACAGACAGTCCTACGGTAGGACGCAAGCAACGAACGCTTTGCCAACGCAATCAGTTCACATTGATTTACACAAATAATTCTTACGATATAAGTTGATTGAAATTCATGAAAACGCAGTTACAATTACAAAAACAAAAATAAAACTAAATATTTGAATCGACTACATTAATGGTGAATAGGTCACCCTGTATATGACAAGCCGATATTCAATCGGTTGATGTTTAAACAAATATACTGAATTTGACAAGTAAATGAAAGGATAAGTAAATAAATGTACTGAATTTAAAATATTCTGCTGAGTTAGTCACAAGTAACACCCTCCGATTCAGGATATAACATGTGAAATTTACAGGATTGTGAAAGAAAACAAAAAAAAAATAAGTGATCGGGGGTGGTTTTCTATTATTAAATTTTGTACGCGAGAGAGATTACTAAAAAAAAAAACGTGCAACTTCGCTTTGCCCTCGATTAGCTGCCAGCGGGGCGTGGAGATCCTCCCCTCTACGGACAGTCAAGACGAGGTCACTGGGACTGACTCGGCAGCAGCCAAAACAGGTAGCCCAGAGTGAATTCCGAAGGAGGTGGGTTCTCCGAAGGACTTAGGTCGCAAAAATTCTCAGCCGCACGTGGGTAATTCAAAACCTTACACAAGATGAAGGAAGATTCCAGAGTTAAAAATAATGGGAATTAAAAAAAAATTCTAAAACAACCGAAACGCCATGATTAGTAAAATAAGAGAAGAAACAAAATTTAGCTTACCGTTAATTAACGAGGTTTTTCAACGAAGAGAAGAAACAAGAAACAGAATGGCGTTGGGGACGCGTGGTTCTCGAATTATATCCCAAAATATCGGGTACATCCACCGTCGGAATCACGAAATCTCCACTTCGAACATAAGCGAAGATACAGCCAACCAATATTTCAAGTAAACTTCCAATAAAATCCACAGAAATATCCAAAATTCCCAAGGACAAGAGGATTCACTGGTGAGAACGCGTCTATCAACTCCGAAGAAGGAACAGGAAAACGGAAAATGAATACGTCACGCATACCATTCGAAAGACAGCCAATTAAAACAAGAATAAGGACATGAAGGTGCCCTCTAACGACGAAAAAGTGTAAACACAGAAAAGCGGATCTAAATGAAACAGCGATCGATCGTACAAATCGAAGCGCGGAACCGATAATGCCGACGTGAAAAATAACGTTCTGTCAAAACAAACTGACCTAACCCTACCAAGAAAATGTCAACCAAACACCTGGCTTAACACAAGAATTCAAGAAATTAAACGAAAATCTCAGACCGTTTTAAGTATAATAATCTATCTGTAAGTAAATGAAAAATAAAAGAATACAGATTCTAGCAAGGGCGCTCTAACAGGGGAATGAAATACAATTCAAAAACCAAAAGTAAACATTAATGCCCATAGAAGTGAAACTACAAGACGTAGGAGCATCTCTCAAGGTAAAAGAAGGAAATAGAGTTACAAACCCTCTCGAAAAGAGCTAGCAGAGAAGGAGATAAACTCGACACAAACTAACACGAGGTATCACCACATACACACAATTAATAGGACTAAAAATACATTACAAATTCTACATGTTTTATATGTTTCCCTAAATAGAATAAAATCGAGTATCTTTTATTAAGAAAGTAAATGGTAAATCAAATTTAAAATAAAATGCATTCTAGCCGTCCCATTACACTAGCAACCAAAATTATACCATAGCGACTGAAATAATTGAAATTAGGTTATAGTGTTCTGTGTTTCATACGCCCACGGTGTTCAGAGCATGTACAACGGTGGTCTTACATAATATCTCCTCTTATAGCGGAAAAAAATATCAAAACTACGATCCCTGGATGTTATAGATAGTTCAGCTTCTGTCGGTTTCCGAAGGTATGAACTTTCCTTAAAGAGCATACATAGAAGCTTATTATCGTTTACAAACAGTATCATTTTTTGCTAATTCTCCGACATAGGTGGAGACATTAATTGATACCACCACTGTACCTACATCTGGTAAACATTCGAATTACGCCCATGGGCCGGGACGTCAAACTAAGTGCTAGAGTTTACCATAAAGCTTGCTTAAACCGTCTAATGTAAATCCAAATTCAATTACAGCAATTGCTTCTCGTGATCAGTTTAATATAACTGCAATTACCTAATTTACCGGTACCGAAAGCAGCGATAGAATACCGGGAAAGTTCACGAGGCAAGAATTCAAAAGAATGGAAAGGGTTGATATTTGGCAATCATGCAGGGTGCCAGCCGGCTCGTCGGCGAGGGAGTGGGTTGATAGTCGCACAGACCCAAAGAGTTCAGATGGATAAAATTTCGGCGCCACCTGCTTAGGTGTCCGTCCTGTCATGCCCCCAAGATAAGCAGGAATCCACGGTGAAAATGAAAATCAAGGGTAAAGCGGTTTGCAAATTTAACATACAATTCAAATAGTAAATATATGATACTCAGTATTATTAAACGGTATCGGCGAGTATATATATATACAGTACATGTTGCGATAGTAACAGACAGTCCTACGGTAGGACGCAAGCACCGAACGCTTTGGCCAACGCAATCAGTTCACATTGATTTACACAAATAATTCTTACGATATAAGTTGATTAAAATTCATGAAAACGCAGTTACAATTACAAAAACAAAAAAAAAACTAAATATTTGAATCGACTACATTAATGGTGAATAGGTCACCCTGTATATGACAAGCCGATATTCAATCGGTTGATGTTTAAACAAATATACTGAATTTGACAAGTAAATGAAAGGATAAGTAAATAAATGTACTGAATTTAAAATATTCTGCTGAGTTAGTCACAAGTAACACCTCCGATTCAGGATATAACATGTGAAATTTACAGGATTGTGAAAGAAAACAAAAAAAAAATAAGTGATCGGGGGTGGTTTTCTATTATTAAATTTTGTACGCGAGAGAGATTACAAAAAAAAAAAAAAACGTGCAACTTCGCTTTGCCCTCGATTAGCTGCCAGCGGGGCGTGGAGATCCTCCCCTCTACGGACAGTCAAGACGAGGTCACTGGGACTGACTCGGCAGCAGCCAAAACAGGTGGCCCAGAGTGAATTCCGAAGGAGGTGGGTTCTCCGAAGGACTTAGGTCGCAAAAATTCTCAGCCGCACGTGGGTAATTCAAAACCTTACACAAGATGAAGGAAGATTCCAGAGTTAAAAATAATGGGAATTAAAAAAAAATTCTAAAACAACCGAAACGCCATAATTAGTAAAATAAGAGAAGAAACAAAATTTAGCTTACCGTTAATTAACGAGGTTTTTCAACGAAGAGAAGAAACAAGAAACAGAATGGCGTTGGGGACGCGTGGTTCTCGAATTATATCCCAAAATATCGGGTACATCCACCGTCGGAATCACGAAATCTCCACTTCGAACATAAGCGAAGATACAGCCAACCAATATTTCAAGTAAAC
The DNA here is from genome assembly GCA_004143645.1 of Protaetia brevitarsis. Taxonomy (NCBI): domain Eukaryota; kingdom Metazoa; phylum Arthropoda; class Insecta; order Coleoptera; family Scarabaeidae; genus Protaetia; species Protaetia brevitarsis. The sequence goes on from RXPK01004518.1 coordinate 19,495, forward strand.
TTCCAATAAAATCCACAGAAATATCCAAAATTCCCAAGGACAAGAGGATTCACTGGTGAGAACGCGTCTATCAACTCCGAAGAAGGAACAGGAAAACGGAAAATGAATACGTCACGCATACCATTCGAAAGACAGCCAATTAAAACAAGAATAAGGACATGAAGGTGCCCTCTAACGACGAAAAAGTGTAAACACAGAAAAGCGGATCTAAATGAAACAGCGATCGATCGTACAAATCGAAGCGCGGAACCGATAATGCCGACGTGAAAAATAACGTTCTGTCAAAACAAACTGACCTAACCCTACCAAGAAAATGTCAACCAAACACCTGGCTTAACACAAGAATTCAAGAAATTAAACGAAAATCTCAGACCGTTTTAAGTATAATAATCTATCTGTAAGTAAATGAAAAATAAAAGAATACAGATTCTAGCAAGGGCGCTCTAACAGGGAATGAAATACAATTCAAAAACCAAAAGTAAACATTAATGCCCATAGAAGTGAAACTACAAGACGTAGGAGCATCTCTCAAGGTAAAAGAAGGAAATAGAGTTACAAACCCTCTCGAAAAGAGCTAGCAGAGAAGGAGATAAACTCGACACAAACTAACACGAGGTAAGCGAAAGAAAAATGTAACATTAGCTATAAGAATATTTTCTCACACTTTCAATTAACAGCTCAAATTCACTGCTCGTATTGAAAGCCAACAAAATGTTACTACTTTATGTTTCATTTAGCATATTTTTTTTCTCTGGTTGTACTTCCCTTATAATTAAAACATCAAGAATTACCCAAAGAGAATACTAAAAGGCGAAAAATCAAAACCTCAAAGTATCGTAAACGTCTTAATGACAAATAAAAACTCCGAACGCGCAGTGACAATTCGTTCATTTCCAGAGCGGCAGGACCCATCCATCCATCCGACGATGAGACACGCCAACTGTAGAATTGATTTCCCACAGGAGCCTTGAGTGTATACCGCAAATAAATACCGTTAAAAACCCGGAAAAGTTTGCGCCCTCTCCGCTTTTTTATTATTATTTACTCCGTATCGCGGGGACTTGTCACTGTGAACGTATTGGGAGTTGTCTCAGTATCTCCGGCGAGAGAAAGTTTCTACACTCTTCGGGATGGTGGAAGAGAAGAAATGTGGGAATGGGTGGTTTTATTCTAGATTAAAATAATCAATTTCGAGATACAATGGAAAACCTGACGATATTTGTTCCGGTGTTATTTATAAAAATCAAAATAAACAGATAGACAATAGCATCGTGCCCCGTGTTATTCCATAGAAATGAACTTATTAAAAATTAATTAACCCATCAATGCCTCAGTAACAATTTACGCTCTCTTTTTTCACGTTTCTTTGTATTTCATTTCATGTCTTGGAACGAGAAAGGAGCGAATTAACAACGAAACCAATTAGCACATGTTATAATTAATTAATACCCAAGAACCCCCACTCATTGCAGGAACGCATCATACAAAAATAACTAAAATAGAAAATAGCTGTGAGTTTGTACGTCAAAGCGCAAATTGGTAATTTTATATTTTACTGAAAGCGCAATATATTTGGACATAAATAGATTTATGCATCGCTGCATTCTGAAACGTTATTCATGGTACAATTTTACGGTCGTAAAACTCTTTTTACTACTACTGCTAGCAAGAATAAAACATTGCTCAAATAACGTAATTTGTTTAGAATTTTTAAATACTTACTGGTAAACAAAATATTTAATTGAAGTTTAAAACAAGCAGTAACAACGCACAGTGATGATTCTAATTATTTTTTTAAACGATAATCATAGAGCAGTTTTCATATCTACATAGATTCAATTAACTTTCCTTCCATAGCGTAACAGCTTAAAGCTCGACCTGGGAACTGCGACTTGTTGACTGCCTCTTACAAAGCCACAGATTATACACACATAAAAATATGATGTTGACCTTAAATAAATTTGTCTTGAATCAAATAAATCTATGTTTTGAATATCCGCAAAACAAGAACTTCTTAAGGCAAGCAAAAAGAAAGTCTTAAAGTCTTGAATGAAACTATTTTAGTCTTCGCACAATAATATCGTTTAGCTGGACTAAAAGCAATAGTCTTGGAATGAAATGCTAGAAATCTTGACAAAGGTGCGGATAGACTGGCAGTTATTTGCGACAATTCTCGCGCGAGCGTCTTCCGTACGAGTTTACACTGTATGAAATAATTCTCGCATATAGTTTTCGGAGAAGTCCAGCGAGATTTGTATTCCGTAAGTTCTCGCAAACCTATTTTACATTTTCAAAATTTCGACTTGCTGCTTTTTGAGTATACGGTTTTTGTTTAGTACTTCAGGTATTCTGGCTCCAGTAAGGCGCATTCGTGTAGCGACAGCGCTACTGGTTTTGAGTAGCAGAAGAAAAATAGAACGTGTTGGGTAAAAACATGGATACTAAGAAGGGAGACTGTGGGCCTTACAATAACTTATTGAAAGAGCTTCAAATTGAAGATGCACAGCACTTTAAAACTTTATTCGTATGTCTGCGATGATTTGAAAAACTCTTGTCAAATATTGCTAGACGCATTCAAAAACAAGATCCTCCCCTACGTAAATCTATTTCACCTACTGAACGTTTTATAACACTGCGTTTTCTTGCGAGTGGTATGTTTTTGTGTCTAATTTACGTATGAAATGTGAGTAGAATTTTTTTTTTCAGAAGACTCATACCAGTCATTAGTGTACTTGTTTAGAATTTCAGCTTGTTTTTTTTTTTTAAATTATCATTGTTTTTCCAATTTTTTACCGTTTTTTTTTCAAATTTGTCTATTTTTAATTTTTTTAAAAGCTTCATTTTTTTTTTTAATTTAAAAATTATCTGACATATTTCTATTTTTTTAATTTTCTCCAAACCTTACACCCACTTTTTAACATTTATTTGTCTATTGTTGATGTTTTTCCATTTGTTAGTTTTTTTTTAGAATTTTGCCGTCACTTCTAATATTCCACTTTTTTCACTATTTTAGAATGTAGAATACGCCAATTTGGGCCCCATCATCTTTCATTTATTTTCTTTCTCTTGAATTGAGATTGGAGCTGTAGTTTTCTTTAATGGTAATATAAATGTTATTTCTATTATACGATTTTTCATTCTTCTCTTTTCCCTGTTCCCTTTTCCCCAATCCCTTATCTATATTTCCTTACATCTGCTCTCATTTCCCCATTATATCTTTTCCCTTTTCCTTACTCCTTTTTCTTATTCTCCTTTCCCAATTCCCTTTCTCTGTTTCAGTTTCTTGTTTTCCCACTGTTTTCGAAGATTATGCAATTTTCTAGTAATTTTACTCCTTTCTGTCTTTTAACGTAGTGCTGTGGTTTGGCACCCCGGGTTTCGTAAATTCCGTGTTATTTTATTTATTGAGATTAATCTTTGTCAATCTGTCGGGCAAATTCTCTCAGAAATTAATGTTTTATTTTTGGATAGGATTTTGTTAATTGGGTTGATTGTTGAATTTAATTGTTTAATTGTTCAGTTGTTTAAATTAATTTCATTCAATTGTACATATTGCGTTCACCAGTTTTGTTTATGTTGTTCTAATGCAGTTGTTTTCTATGATCATTGTGCGTTAGGTGCAGCGCACGCAGCTGTTTTATTTTATATATATGCGACGGGTTTACCTTCAAAGGCAGTTTCTCAATAGACGTATAAGTGTAAGTACTTGTAAATTTGTTATTTCATTGCTGCCATTTTGTCCTTACATTTTGATTTTAGTTTTGAATTCGTGCTTTTAATTTTTCTCGTCCATCTAGGAACTCATTAAATAATAATTGGCATTATATTATTGTGTGCACAATTTAGATAGTAAGATCAGTTATTATATCTGTTCTGGAAGGTGTTTTTAGTTTAAAGAGTTAATTTTTCCGTTTTTCTAGTTTACTGTTTTGTATTTTAATAGTTAATCACCTCGGTTTGAGTGATTAGTAAGGATTGTATACCGGTTTACCGGTAAACCTGTTAACCGGTAAATTGACTAAAAAACATTCGGTAAATTTACCGGTAAATGAAAAATCCATACTAGGGACATTGAAAATAAAAAAAAAACAAGTAAGTGTAAGTAACAATATACCCATTGTTACTTACACTTACTTGTTTTTTTTTTTATTTTCAATGTCCTTTTAGAACTTTAAATACATATCTATAAACACAATATTTCGTAGATAAAAATTTCTGGTTATTAATTTTATGGGAGATGTTTTTATTTAATTTTAATTTAAACTTTCTTGAGATTGAGAACCGCTGTAATGCCCTAGACTAGAGAATATAGAAAAGAAACTAACAAAACTTTTGATTAGAAACGTATAACCTCCATTCCATCGAGTTAGTCAGAAAGAGAAAGCATCAAAAATTCTCAACAAAAAAAGCAAAAAATTGAAAAAAAGGTCGTGTAGAAATTAAAAGAAAATAATATGGATAACGAAAAACAACGCAAAGGAAAGCGAGATTAATTTTCATTTGTTGCTAGGACCGTAGGAAGCAAAACACCACACTCTTCCTACCTGCCTTTGTCAACAAGTGCAGTTTCAATTCTCTCATTTTATGGTTTTTTAGTGTGGATTTTATTTATCTCACGAAAAAAGTTGAGTTAGCATATATGATTTGTGCTCTGGAGTTTTTTAAGATTTTTAAAAGTTTAAAATCGTTTTTCTTAAAGAGTAAGTAAATGTCTCATTTTTTAATATTTAAAAATAATAATATATAAGAACAACATTTCACGTATTTAAATTAATAGCAATTTTGAATACACCACATTATGAGAGAACATTAATGCAACATTGTTGTTAAAATAACATTAAATTTGAACCTTAATATTTTTGTTTTACTTCTTACAACTGTTTAAAATAATTAAATACAAATATTTATTACAAATTCTAATATTATGCCTTAAGATTGTGTAAAATATGTATTATTCTAGCCTAACTTCTAA
>RXPK01004519.1:0-40495 GCA_004143645.1 Protaetia brevitarsis
ACGCTATGAAGACGTATCTTTCAAGTTGACAGACAAATACGGGAACAGGAAGCCATCAAAGCGCTGAGCTCATGCGTAATAAGATCCAAGACGTGCTGGGATTGCCTATGTACATTAAACGAGCTGTTTTATTTATCTTTCTGTGGGTTCCGGACACATATGAGCGGAGGAAACGAAATACCGCATAATCTTACAAAAGAAGAGCTGGTACAGCATTTTTAGGCCCTTAATTATTTTGTAGGGTTAGTAACAATACAATACTGAAAAGACCAAGAATTGCAATAGAGAAACAGTCATTAACAGGGGTATACAGGATTCTATTCAGGGCGAAAGGAAGAGGATGAACACCCATCCATCCCTCTCAAATTGCGTAGCACTCTGAAAGTCAAAGGTGTTACACTTAAGAATATTCTAAATCGAAGGTGAAGATTTACCTGTCTTGCAACCTTCTCATACTTTGCACTTTTGGGGGAATGTAAGCAGACGAGCCAACTGTAAAACAGCAAGAATAGGGGACACAATAGATCTTCTAAGTCGCCATGTACTACTACATAAATGAAGAATGGAGACTACAACAAAGAGAAGGACTGCACTTAATAATGGTTTGGGACACTAACAGTTCTACTTCCGGATCCTTACTGGTTAGATTAGATTAGGTTAGATTAGGATTGGGGTGGCCTATCGACCTGTTTCACCGCGACCTTTTCAGATCTATTGTGATCCCCTTTTTTCCTAGAGGACGCTCTCTAATGTTGCCCTCTTAATTAGGCCTATCATCTTTGAGAGCGGCTTCTTTGTGTAGCTACTAGCTGTGGGATTCTCTCCCCCATTACTCGAAACCTTGTCCTTGCCAGACCTTCACATTGGCACAGCACATGAATTCTTCCTCTTCTTGGCAGTATCTGCAGGTTGCATCATCTGCCAGGCCTATGTTGTACATATGCCTATTCAGTCTACAGTGACCAGTCAGCAGACCTACAATCATTTTGACAGTCTTCTTGTCTTTATTCAGTAGATCTCTCGTGAATTCAGGGCTCTGCTCCTTTAGGAACTCTTTTGCCTGCCTTTGTCCCGGTGATTTTTGCCACCACTCTCTGGACTGATTATGTATCCATTCATTGATGGATTTTTTAATTTGCGATTTGGTAGTGCCGAAAGAGGGGTCGAACCCAAGGAATGGCCTTGACGAACCTCGCCTTGCCAGCTCGTCCGCCGCCTCATTTCCTCTCACGCCCGAGTGGCTAGGGACCCAGGCTAGGGTTACTTTCCTTTGGGTGCCCACCTCATTTAGGGCGCTTACACAGTCCCAAATCAGCTTAGAGTCCACGCTTGTGGAGCTAATCGCTTTAAGTGTGGACTGACTGTCAGAGAAGATAGCGACGCTTTTACCTGGTTCGGAACATCTTTCTATATCTCGGACACAGTGATGAATTGCAGCAACCTCAGCTTGGAACACAGTCGTGTCTTTGCTGAAGCTTACCGAAAGAGCCTTTTTAGGCTTCTTAGTGTATATTCCCGCTCCAACGCCTTAGTTCGTTTTAGAGCCGTCAGTATACCAGTTTGAGTCCGCTCTTACCGAAGTACCTGTCTCCCAGTCCTTCTTATCTGGTATTATAACCTGATATTTTCTACCTAGGTTAAATGTTTGAACCATGGCATCACATGGCATTCCTAAAAGGGGTGCCTCCTTAAGTTCGTCTAACAGTTTTTTATAGTCAGCCCCGTGCGATTTACTATTGGTAAAAGTCGGTGTACTGTGCACACTAACAGTTCTACTTCCGCATCCTTACTGGTACAAATCCGTAGCATTATCTTTATGCACTTACTCCCTATCCAACAGAACCAATTTTTGTAGATGATTTTAACATGCGAAGTAGTTTTATAATTCTGTTGGTTAACAAAAGTGTAGAGGTTTAGAACATACCCTTAAACTAAACGCTAATTAACTTGTGGAGCGAATGAAATCGACGATACATACTTTGGATCTCGAAGAGTTAGCAGTACAAGAGGGGGCATGTTTTCGACAAGAAAATTCTACGCTTAGCTTATAGCATTGAACTAGAAACGGGGTTCTGAATGCGTGACGCTACGGAATTTACAGAAATCTATTTCTGCTCCTTATCAGGTGCATTATAATCTACCGACCCCCACCCTTCAAACGCTAGGCTGCTCTTGGCACTCTTTCTTTGTTTGTTACATTGCAGGTGGAGTTGAATCCCTTTGCTCCCCATTTAAAGTTTATTTCTGCAATTATCTTAAGGTGTCTTTTTCAACATGCACCTTAATTACTTCAGTACAATTCCTTGAAGGCACTCTTAAAAAAGAACTTACCTGTTTCAAGTCAGTAACTTACATCTCTTTGCTATCTTTCCAATAAGCCCTGTTTTCTGATATGAATATAATTATATTTAGAGATTTCCCTTGGTATATCGCACTACTGTCAGTAATGCTTCAAAATTCGCCCTATGTCTTATTATATTCAAACAACTAAACAAGTTGCTATGTAAGGAACGCAAAGCCGAAGGAGATTTCAATGCAAGATTGGAAACCGATATTGGTTACATGCTTAGAATTGGTTTGAGATTTGGAAATTGTGAATTTGTTTAAACTTATTTTAATTATTATTTAATTAGAGGTATTGCTATAAGTCGGGTGTTCCTCTAAGAATTTCTGTTATAGTTAAATACTTAGTAAGTATCTCATCAACAGCAAGTGATTACCCCTATGCTCTGATTACGAATTACATTTTGGTGGAGGCGCCGGATAAACGCTCGCTTAGTAAGATACCAAAATATTAACATATGAATAATTATACCTATCTTGCGTATGTCGGTGATACTCTTATTATTTTATAATTCAATATTGTTTAAACTATATAACTACAATTAGATATATCACTACGTAGACATTTTATTAACTATATATGGAGTAAAATTTTATTTTGCTTTTTTCTCTTGTTGCTTGTCACGTTCATTCATGATTCCAGCATTTTTAGAAATAAACATCAAAGTAAATATATAATTATTTTCCCACTCACACAGTGACTAAAAAAAATGTGGATTAGTAATTTAATTAGATATGGATATCTATTTGATTGACCTGCCAAGCAACACGCAGTAGGCCCAGATTTCGTTCAGTTTAGCTAACAATAGTAGATACAAATAATACAGCCAAATAGCAGATTTTGTTAACTAAACAAAAACACTTCTGTTAGTATTTTTTGGTTAAATTAAACAAATATTTAAAAGGAACTACTGTTATTGTTTTAATACAACTATTGTTACTGTGTTAAGTTAAATAGAAAAATTGTGTTAAGCCAAAAGCAGATTTTACTTCGATATAATATTACATTGTTACACTACTACAGAAAGGGACATTCATTTCGCTTTGTAAAGGGTATGGTCCAGATACCATACATTAATAACATGAGGTGTAAAGATACTTCTGCGAAGAGATTTTGGATAAATTAAAGGAAAACAATAGTGCTTATCCGACATCACAGCTTTTGCAAAGCCAGCAGTTATCAAGAGTTAGGGCGATTAGAAAAGCCGCCACTTTAATGATCACGGCTACTATATGGATAGAAAATTTTACTGCAATGGTATCTAGATTGGAGCAGCTGTTTTTTAAGAAATTGAAGGCTAGATTTAGGAAAGGGTAATTTAAACGGCATAATTACATCAAATTTACTTACTTGTTAATTGAACCCTAATTTCGGAAATAAACTATTAATAAACTGAAAGCAATTAAAATAATATAATAATTGTCTATACTACGTTTTTCTTGTTGGATTAACTATAATTTTGGTTAATTTAACAAAATTTTGTTAACAAAACTTGTATTGTGAATATTTTTTTTGTGTAAGTACTGGTACATAGATTGTCCTAGCCTTATATTTTAGAGTCAATTATTATTGCTAAGTACCTAATTGCAACAATTTTAGAAAGAAACTGAGGAATGATACTTAATTATCAAATAATTTTCATAAATATGAATAAATGAAAAGACAATGATTTAGAATGACAATTTATTGTATTCCTATTAATAACAGCTAAACAATCATTTACATATCCTTACGTACGTAACACTGAAGATTGACTGCATTCTTGTAATACCTAAAGTTTACCAAACGAGTTCACAAATAAAATACTACAAACCAATGTGCTATATTATGAATTGTGGATGAACTTCTTGTGTTTGGTACAATTTTCAGTTCTTTCCTCATATCACTTAATTCTATGTTGTTTAATAAAACAGAGATAATACAGAAAATACAGTAATGAGTAATAACACCTTTCTGTTCGACCATTTTCGAAATCGTTGTAAAATGTCCGTAGTCTAGAATAAATGAATGGTATTGGACGATACGTGCTTCCTTGTTCATCTACTATGCGATTGATGCAGACTTTGGGTTTCCTCTTCATTTTGGCAAAATCTGCGAAGGGCGTCCTCTGTCAGGTCGGTTGTGGGAATATGCCTATTTAGATTACAGTAACTACTACTAGTAGACCTACTACCATTTTAGTAGTAACACAGACTGGAGATAAACTAGATAAAATCTCGTGTAGTGTGGACTGATTAGATATTTTGTGTGTCCATTAATTGATAGACCTCGTTGTTGGTAATTTGATAATACCGAAGTAAGAGTGGACTCTAATGAGTAGCTTTGATGATCTCCATCTGGGCTGTATGGCTGGGTATCCAGGCAAATGAACAGCTACTTCAAATATCAATATTCTTCAATGGAGTCAATTTGAATCCCGGGCGGTTAACTTAAAACTTAAAGTCATTCGTGTATTCTCTATATACTTCGACTATACTGTAGAAATACAGATTCAGTTTATTAATATCTGCTAGTGCTAATATCTATCTCAACCAAAAATTATATCGATGCTTATCACTTCCCAATTTAAAACTTACACTGGTAGAAAGGGTTAGTTTTTTTATTCAATGGAATATCTTGACGTTCAAAAGATAAAGTCAAATCAAATATCAAAGAAAAATGAAGAAATTGTTTCCTTTTGGTTTTAAAGTATTTCTATCAGTATAAATCTTAATTAATTTGCACAGTGAAGGTGAGAATACTATAAAAATTTGTAGACTAACATATAAACTAGTATAGTACAAAAGAATGTATTACATAATTGTCCTCACTGGCAAAAAAAAAAAAGATAAAATACGTAACAATGATAATTTTCTCAAAAACTAACTTAAAAGGGCAATTATTTTTAAAAAAATCTGAATAGTCGAAGCGACATTGTGTCTTGTAGAATGGCCTAACATTATCTACTTCACTCTAGGAAACGAAAGAAAATTAGTGAAAGTAATGCTGGCAATGTAGTTTATGGTAAAAATACTTGGAAAATCTATTTATCTCTCTTGAATAAAATGTGATAACGAAAACTTACTTTTTAGTTTTAGCTCTGTCAGTTAAGTAAGAATTAACAAAATTATTTAAAGGTCAACTAACTTCAATAATTCTTCTTTAGTTGAGCTACTAAAAGCAAAGGAATTGGAAACTTTTACTTTGATATTAATAAATAATCTGGTTCTTAATATTAAATTAATAGTAAACGAGGTACACAGAAGCGCATTATCTTATTTCCTAGTGATTTAACAACCAGGGAATATAGTAAACTAGGTTAGCAATGAAGAACATTAAATGTTGCTGAAAATCCTTAATATAAAAATCGTTATATACTATAGCTAACAAACCTTTGTCGATTTCTGCAAGGAATCTCATATTTGATATAGTAACTACGATGGTTGATCTACTCCGCGCAATATCTGCTATTTCTGCGAATAAATCAGGTACCATATCATGCCTAATTAATGTAGATAGACATAGATTATTTTTTAGTGCCAGAAAACCGTATTTTGTTATTATTAGCAATAATTTGAAAATCCATGCTTCTCCATAACTTCTGCGTAACCAAATACGTGTTAACTTCACTATTTGTGTTAATAATGTTGCTGTTGTAGAGAAACCCATATACTCTATGCAAAAGTGCATGGTTTTTTAACGATGACCAACTATGTTTCACTTGAAAGGAATAAAATTTAACTGCAGTCAATGATTGGGAACTCTTTTATATACGGTTATTTCAAATTAATATATGCATGTAGATACGTCAAGATTTATTACTTAAATCGTTCCAGTAAAGTACATGTTATTACGCCTGCATTTCCTCCACATTTCCTTATTTTCCTAGAATTTTGTTCCTTTGTTTCTGTTTTATTTACCATCACCTGTGTCGCATTTGATTGGGTTTATTATAACTTATAGAGAGCTTATTAGAGAATTTAAATATAAATGGAAGAATAATTTAAATTTACTTTAATTATTAAATAAGAAGAAAGCTACAATTTTCTTTAAATGCAGCCATAATAATTAATACTACAAATATTTTATAAACGCTTAATCTGGAACGTATCTGGTTCTGACTAACGCAGTGAAAGAATATGCCCAGCGAATCATCTGCAATAAGAATATTAAAATATTTATCATATCTAAATATATGTACTGATGCGTGTCAATAATAATAAAAAATGAGTAATAAAATCTAATGGACTTTTGTATTACTTAAACCTACCGTTACAAAAGATACCAGCGACAGTTCTGTAAATTTATATATTGTAACTCCCACAGGTTTTCTCGACGCCGTCATCACTATCAACAACATTTTTCGCAGTTCCACGTTACATTTGTACCAACTTGATGAATAGCATGCTTCACTAATCTTGTCAGTCTGAAAAGCATTGTTTCTAAAGTAGAAATGTTACTTTCCCATAAGGGCTTTAGTTAAATACCCTCACGATTATTTCATTACCAAACCAATGGTATAGGGATGACTCCAAAAGAGCAGTAACTGCCAACCAACAACATCTTATAAATTGAGTTGAATGGATATCTACCTAGAAAATACGCAATGTACAAAATTACAATAATTCAATCCTATTAGAAGTGATATGGAAACGAATGTATTTTGTCACACGATTTCAAAAATGTAAAATACACCGCTTTATTATGTGAATTAACTAAAAATGATTCATTAATTCCAATGCTCGAGACAATTAAAATTAAGATTAAACACTCGCGCGATGGCAAAGATGCCATCCTACCTCGTCTCGGATTTTAACACAAGAATTAAGAAAGAAATTAAAAAGACGGTGCAAATGCCGCCCAGGCGAGCGAGGTATTAGTTTCATTTACTAGGGAACAAACTTATTCGACGTAGAATGTTTTCCAATGTGTAGAAAATTTATCAAACAAAAAACCGACCCTAATTTGTCAGTGCAGATGGGCGTAACTGCTTATTTATTAGAAATGAATTTTTAATTTTAGATAAACTTTATAAATATATATGTATGCCTGAAACAATTTGCTAGCTGATGGTTACGTTTTAAGTTTTAGATAATGAAAACGTTTAATAAACAATATTAACTATATAATTAATAATTTTTTGAACAAACAGATTTGGAGCTCTTAGCTCATGGTTTAATAGAATACTATGACCTTCTGGCAAAACAATTGAGCGGCACTAGGAACTGAAAAAACACTAAACGGTGTTCTGTCACATAAACATCACATCAAAATAAAAGTGCAGTAGGCTCGCTATTCAAAGTGAGGTGATATTCTTCGCCTGTAAAATGTGTTGTAGCTGTTGAAGTACTCGGTTACTGTTTACGTTGCCTGCACTGAGAACTGAGTACCAATCATTTAGTCAACCTAATCTATACTCTGCTTGAGTTCCGTGTTGGAACCGTGTCCTGGTTCTTCTTCTGGCTGATGTTTCGTCCCCAATCACAAGAGGCATCTTCAGGGATGCTGCTGTTGACCTGAAATTAAAAGACTAACGTATGGTTCAGTGGTTCTTTTTTGCTGCATTTTCTGCATTTGATCCCTCCTTCCCAAAAACAATCGTCACGCCCTAGCACAACGTTACCGCTGTTTAAATAATTCGTCTCCGTGCGTTAAGGTTACAGTTTCAGATCAATTGCAGTAACCCTGAAGATGTCTGTTACGAATGAAGGTCGAAACGTTGGCCAGAAAGAGATCCAGGACGCGGTTCCAAGTCGGACGCCAAGCAGAGTATAATATGGACAACAACCCCAGAAGTCTGCGTGTACGTTCAGCTGTTTCTTCATTTAGTATACTGACTATAAAAGTTTACACACTTTGAAAAATTTCTTTTCTAATAAATTAATAAAAAAACCCCGTGGGTCTGATATAAGTAGGCACACTGTATATATTACTCTTATTGCTAAAATTCTTCTATCTACTTACCATAGTTGTTAACTGAAGTAAACTACTACAAAGTAGAACAGTTTGCGCTCATGTAATGCACTATTAGAAAAAGGAAATACTGCTTCAATATCGTTTATGTACCTAAATTATAATCTGATTTTAGTGCTAATAAACACTACAACCGAGATAACACATCCGTCTATTGTCTTATTCATACTTTATCCATGCTTCCTATTATTTGCAATTGAATCCAATATTCACAATTGGTTTTAAACAAATGGATAGATTCACTCCTTCTAACAAGGGAACACCGGCGGGTGTCCCCCTCCGATTTACGATGAACTTAACAGATCGAAAGAGTACCTTAAAATAAGGGACACGTATTTTTTTTATCGGCGTATCTGCACGTATTTGGGTACAGCCCCCTCCAAAGTTTGGACGATTTTTCAATTTTTGCAAATATTTCCTAAATTATAAACAATATAAATTTTCTTCTTAACATAATTTGCAGCATATTGCATGCGCCTAAGGGTGGCGTCGTCCGTATTCGCAAAAGTTAATAACGGGGGACGGGATACCCTTCCCCATTTTTTACATTTTTTCTTTTCTTATTCATCAAAAGAAGGCCGATTTACATAGAATACGATGATGTATAACAAGTTTAGAAAATTAATAATTGTAAAAATAGAAAAATAATAATAAAGCTTCAAAATTAATAAACTTGTCTATTGATATAAATCAAATGAACTATAACAGAAATATGTTTTTATCCTTAACATAATTTCCAGCATAATATATGGTTTCAAGGTAGATATCTTCATAAAAAGCTAATAACGGGGGACCGGGTACCCCATAACCCCGCATTTTTTAATAATAAGTTTATTATTATTCATCAAAAAAAGATCGCTTTTACATAGAAAACAATGGTAATAAATTTGGAGGATTAATAATAAAAATAATTGTAATAATAATAATATAGTACATTAACAACAATTACTTGTTATCGTTACTCCGCTGCTCTCCTTACTTAAATATTTCTTAATTTAGAATTGTATCTACTCGACAAGCTATGGTCAAACCTTTCTATGCCTACTGACTTATACTATATACTATACGAAACTTTTATCGGTGGTAGCAATATAAATCGTTTTATCAACTGCAGTTAGTGACTGCGTTTTATATATTTCCTTAATAAAATGTTATTCATTCTTAGAATACCATAATCCTTTAGTGCGTATATATGAACAAATTTTCTACACAGGACGAAGGATTAAATAATACATACATATATATTTTTTAATTTATTTCAAGTTTTTCGTGCAATGTAGGTGTACAATGTAAGTATTCAATGGAGCATAAATATAACTAATGTGTTTGTAACGATTATAACATTTCGGAAACAATAGAACAGAATTAGAAAAATATTATAATGCTTATAAATGTTTAAATACATGACATACTGTAATGCGATTATTGGTATATATGTATTGCAATAGCGAACAAGATTAATATACATACAGTAATTAAGCTATGTAAGTATTACAGTAGTGATAGTCTGTGTAAAAGTGTTTAAACACAGATTTTGTTTGCACTATGAACATCGCACAATAGCTGGTTTATTACAAATACTACACAAGGGTGTAGACTACGCATCTTTGTTAAAACAAAACTCTACAGGATTTTTAAAGGGCACAGGTCTTTCCTCAACGTATCCACTCTTATACCACGAGTACTTGAATACGTCGAGAAATCTTGGGGAAGAAAAGTTAGGGATATTTACGACCGCCATTGTGCGAAACTATAGGTACTGACCTACAGTGCACAAGAAACGACTTCTAATGTTCTCATTTGAAATACTCGTCTTATATACCTATTTCCTAAATGCAGACGTGACCACTTAAACGTTCGTGGTTAATTACTATGCATTCGGGGATTTATTTTTATCTATATAATAATGTGATTAATCACCAGATCCCTTATCGCGTTAAATTTATAATGCAAATTACCAATTATATCTGAAGTGACTGAATAATTAATTAAACTCACGTATGCGTGGATAAGTGCATATCAAATTCATCTACAATAGACACGTACATATATTATTTTGAGTTATTAGTTTTTTGCTATTATTAATTTCTAAATTTATTATACATCACCGTTTTCTATGTAAAAGCGATCTTTTTTGATGAATAATGAATAAACTTATTATTAAAAAAATGCGGGAGTATGGGGTACCCCGTCCCCCGTTATTAGCTTTTTATGAAGATATATACCTTGAGACCATGTATTATGCTGGAAATTATGTTAAAGATAGAAACTTATTTCTGTTATAGTTCATTTGATTTTATATCAATAGACAAGTTTATTAATTTTGAAGCTTTATTATTATTTTTCTATTTTTACAATTATTAATTTTCTAAACTTGTTATACATCATCGTATTCTATGTAAAATCGGCCTTCTTTTGATGAATAAGAAAAAGAAAAAATATAAAAAAAGTAACTTTTTGCGAATACGCACGACGCCACCCTTAGCGCCATGCAATATGCTGCAAATTATGTTAAGAAGAAAATTTAATATCTGTTATAATTTAGGAAATATTTGCAAAAATTGAAAAATCGTCCAAACTTTGGAGGGGACTGTACCCCAAAATCGGGCGGATACGCCGATAAAAAAAAATACGTGTCTCTTATTTTAAGGTACTCTTTCGATCTGTTAAGTTTCATCGAAATCGGAGGGGAACACCCGCCGGTGTTCCCTTGTAAGTGAAGTGCCAACTAATGAATAAATAGAGAGCTTCAGCAACTTCCGTATCACCCAGGGTAACGCTAACGTTAAATTGTGTGTTTATGCGCGTGCGCGTAACGTTACTTGGATACCGGATCACCTTATCTGGACGTGTTTAGCGTGCGCTTGACGGTTTGGTGAATTTAGAGACTTCACGTCATTTATTTGGTGAGTCCAAAAAGAAGCGAAAAAATGCCATGTATATGCACTGTAGTGTGATTTAATTTTGTATTGGTTTTGTGATAGATCTATTACTTCCTGGAAAACTCCATTACCTTTATTACCTTTTATCAGAATCTGTTAGGATCCGTGCATATCTTATGTAAATATGATTCAGTCATTAATCCTTTATAACCCCATGTTTCAGAAGCGCTAACGGTTTTTTAGCAGTATAATTTACGACACTACCAGACATTTTTAATTTATAGTATTGCACTATATTGTATTTGCATAATAGAAACAATTAACTGAATGATTAAGTATTAATAAACCTTACTGTAATCAGTATTAGATTTTCCTATAACCTAGATTGTATTACATAATTTTCACTGATGATAAGATATAACACAGTGCAAACTAATGCTTGGTTTGACTTGGACGATGCAAATTGGAAAGCAAAAGCTACTTGATCTATCTGCTTTGGTACAATGATTATATGAATAACCACTGTACTAAATTTCATCCACAATTATTCACACATTAGCTTACTTACCTTAAAATACTAATGTGAAGTTTTATGCATTCCCGTAAAGACTTTAACGCAACTTTATTCATAATTTCATCCACACTTAGTTTTGCAGAAATTTTGCAATAATTATTACATTCTTTCTTGCCTCCTACTATATTTGAAAGCTTTTTCCTCAAATTATTCGCCAGTGCTGCTCCCAACGCCAAGAGGTCCACAAATAAAAGATCTATTGTCGTTAAATTCCATGCAGCAATAGATATACTAGCTGCTTGAAACAGATATACAGCACGCTTATAACGACCAACGTTAAAGCTGAAGGAAATTAGATAATCTTTTTCGTCGAAGAGAGGAATTACTAAATATAATACCAGTGTACCAAATGTTAACCCGTGAAAGATCTTCTTTCCCCGTTTCGTAAGTGTCATAATTTTTTGTATCATATTCGCATTACCTTTGTTGAAGGTGTCGGATTTCAATATTTTCAAAATATTGAAAAAATTCTTTTTGTAGTATATTAACGATATCTGTTTGGAACAACATCCACAAACCGGTGTTAAGACGCAAAGGACTTCATTAATTTTTTCAACATCTCCTCTTACGTGAATAACTTCGGCGATCATTGATGCCAAGAAAACATATGAAAATAGCCAACTAATTGCCGTTCTAAGCTTGTACTTGCACGTCATATGTTTTAAGGGCCAAATTCCAGAAATACGCAGCATTTTTTCTAAAGGGGCGAGCACATCAATGCATCTAATTTCTTGCTGATCCATGGCTATTGGTTTCTATGTGATAAAGTATTAAAATGCATAAATACCTTTGGGTCAAGAAGAAATTATAGAAAGTTATGAGGAAGTTATCTTTTATAAAAAGTAAATAAATATTTCAGTAGCATAACCTTTTACTATTTACAATGTCAACGATATGAGACCAATTATTCAAATTTTATCAAAAATAACTTCTTCCATTACATGATATGACATAGATAACGATAATTATTATATCTGAATTTTTTTTTTTCAATTCCACATAAATTTTGGTTATTATGCTGACCGAAAACGAAGGTAGCATCTTTAGGTTCACATAAATTAATTTTTGTTATATTTTATCTTCCCCAATCTTCTTCCATTTTGATTGAGTGAACAATTAGTACTGATGCATATTTGTTGCTAATATGTAAAAGGACGTATAGTAAGTAATCTAACCAAGAGCATATTCGGGAATACCCATTGTCGTATTAACCAAAAAAACTAAGAGAAAGCACTACATTACTTAAAACATTATAAATCCTTGAATTGCTGTATCTCTAAAACTATAGAGGTTATAAAAAGAAGCAGTTTGTATATTCGGATTCAGCACACCAAAGATAATAAAGATTTTTTGTTGATTTATGTTATGATTTTCTTTTAAGAACCTAATTTCATTGAAACAAAAAAAATTAATTTGTTTTGCTAACTTTGATTATCCAAGAAACGCTTTTTTTTTATTTTCAGAAGACGCTTCGTAAATAACATTCAGCGCTTTCATGGTTCATTACAAATCCTTAGTTGACAATGCTTTTTCACATTTTCTAATAGATACTAACTAACATGAGAGACATATCTACTAAAACATTTTGCTCTTCTTTATTCCTTTTTAAAAGTCATTCAAATATTGAATTGACATATCAGTATAATTCATGTTAATATTCTAATCTAAATAGCATTTACTACAAAATGTTACGTAAATTTCGAAAATAAATTTTTATTTGTCAATTTCTTATCAAAGAATGTTTGACTGTTTTAAGAAATAAAGTGGCGTGATAAATCTTACTTACTATCTATTTGTCGATAACTTTTCTGACAAGTATTTCTTCGAAAGGACAGAAACACTACTAAATCAAAAATCCGATATCCTTTCCTTATAAATCTCTAAGATTGTCCTCAATTAGAAAGCATGTACTTTTTTCCTTTCGTTTTCTCTCATATTATCGGTTGTTTTACACTAAATATTTTACCACGTCCATCTGATTTCCTCAAGAAAAGTAAACATGAAGTTCCAATACGTAATTCAAATTATCTATGCGCAGTCGAAATTAAGATGATTGGTTCGGATTATAAATAATCACTACTCTAATTAGTACGTAGTTGTTCACTTTATTACTTGAAACTATACTTTCTTGCACATATGTAGGTAGGTAAAATTAAACCAACGAGTCTACAGAGGAGAATTAAGTTCTCAAATTTATACTTAATTACGGTGTTTTAGGATTTTAAATTAAGGAATTGATAATGAAAACACCGACAAATACTGGGTGACGCAAAAGTAATGTCATAATTTGAATTGGCTGCCATTTTGTTATAAATGAAAAAAAAAAGAGCTTTAACTATAATTTTGATCAGTTTAACAATACGCAAGGATTGCACGCTTTTTACAGTGAGAAAATAACAAATTAATGTATTCCTGCTATTAACTGTAATAACTACGAGGAATTTTTCCCAAGAAAAATGTTTCTCCTCACGCAGGATTTTTTCTTGGGAGAAAATCCCTCCTAATTATTACAGTTAATAGCAGAAATATATGAATTTGTTATTTCCTCACTGTAAAAAGCGTGCAATCCTCGCATAATTGTCGTCCTGCCGGCCTTCTAAGATCTAATATCGAGGTATGTTCGGTTAAACGCTCGAACTTGCATCTCCTCTTAGCTTAATTTGTAAAGCGCTCGTCCGGAAAACGAGAGGATGTAGGTTCGTGTCCTGCGTGAGTACAAAATTTTTTCTTGGGAAAAATTTCTCCTAATTATTACAGTTAATAGCAGAAATACATTAATTTGTTAATTTAACAATATTTTGTTAACGAAACCGGTTTTTTTTTCAATTTAACATCTGTTGTTTCTTGAGTGTGGGAAATATATTAGCGATAAGCATGGTGTGGGAAACATATGAATATATAAACATTTAGTCACAATGAATTTATATATCTGCTGTTCCATATTTAAACATTTTCACTAACTTCGGCATACCGTAATTAAAACATCTAGTGAATATTCTTTTTTTTTTGTATAAGGATTGGTTCATTGATTGTCCAACTCTATATTTTAAATCAATTATTATTGCCTATAGTACCTTATGGCAACAACTTCAAGCTTATACATATTTTGCCGTAGAAAGAGACAGAAACAATACTTAACTTTTAAATAATTTTTATAAACATAAATAAAAAGGCAATGATTTAGAATGACAATTTAATGTATTCCTATTAATAACAGCTAAACAATCATTATCATATCTTTACGTACGTAACACTGAAGATTGACTGCATTCTTATATCTACCTAAAGTTCACCAAACGAGTTCACAAATAAAATACTACAAACCAATGTGCTACATTATGATTTGTGGATGAACTTCTTGTGCTTGGGACAAGTTTCAGCTCTTTCCTCTTATCTACCATGTGTTTGATGCAGATTTTGGGTTTCCTCTTCATTTTGACAAAATCTGGGAAGGGCGTCCTCTGTCAGGTCGATTGTGGGCATATGCCTATTCAGTTTACAGTAACTAGTTAGTAGACCTACTACCATTTTAGCAGTAACACAGACTGAGATAAACTCGTATTGTGTGGACTGATTAGATATTTTGTGTGTCCATTAATTGATAGATCTCGTTGTTTGTGATTTGATAATACCGAAGTAAGAGTGAACTCTAATGAGTAGCTTTGACGATCTTCATCTGGGCTGTATGGCTGGGTATCCAGGCAAATGAACAGCTACTTCAAATATCAATACTCTTCAATGGAGTCAATTTGAATCCCGGATGGTTAACTTTAAACTTAAAGTCATTCATGTATTCTCTATATACTTCGACTATACTGTAGAAATACAGATTCAGTTTATTAATATCTACTAGTGCTAATATCTATTTCAACTAAAAATTATATCGATGCTTATCACTTTTCATTTTAAAGCCTACACTGATAGAAAGGATTATTTCTTTATTCGATTGAATATCTTGACGTCCAAAAGATAGAGTCAAATCAATATTAAAGAAAAATGAAGAAATTGTTTCTTTTGTTTTAAAGAATTATTTCTATCAGTATAATCTTAATTAATTTGCACAGTGGAGGTGAGAATACTATAAAAATTGTAGACTAACATATAAACTAGTATATAAAAGCATGTATTACATAATTGTCCTCACTGACAAAAAGAAAGATAAATTATTTTTACAATATAACTTACGTAACATTGCTAATTTTTCTCAAAAACTAACTTAAAAGAGCAACTATTTTTAAAAAAAATCTGAATAGTCGAAGCGATATTATGTCTTGTAGAATGGCCTAACAGCATCTACTTCACTGTAGGAAACGAAAGAAAAATTAGTAGAAGTAATGCTGGCAATGTAGTTTAGGATAAAAATACTTAGAAAATCTTTTTATCTCTCTTGATTAAAGTGTGATAACGAAAACTTACTTTTTAGTTTTAGCTCTGTCAGTTAAGTAAGAAGCAGTAACATTATTTAAGGGTCAACTAACTTCAATAATTCACTTCGGTTGAGCTACTAAAAGCGAAGAAATTGGAAACTTTTACTTTGATATTAATAAATAATCTGATAACACTGCGTAGGCTTTCACGGCCGGTGTAACTATAACTAATAGCTTCTTGCGGGTTTCGCCGTGTGTCAAAACTTTCGCTCGACGTTTCGCTGTTCATGTGAACTGATTCTCCATGGTTCGACATTCTTCTTATATACGCCCCTGGTGCATCCAACCGTGTAGTTTCCGCTCCATTGACCGTGACGGTTCGTAGTAGGCTCTTCCACGTGTTGCTAAGGTGGTACCCTTCTTCTCTGTTAACGGTTTTATTCTTTTCTTTTTCTATGGCTTCCTGATGAGTCTTTCCGTAGTTCTTGTGGTAGTTATTACTTTTACATTCTTGAAATCCATTTGTGTCCGGTGTCGTGCATGTGTTCTGCCACCGCTGATTGCTCGGTCCTTCTTAATCTTGCGTCCTCTCGTGTTCTTTATTCTTATGTCGATGGCTCTTCCTGTTTGTCCGACGTAGCATTGTCCGCATTGGCATGTTATCTTGTAGATACTTTCTGTGCGCCCCTTGGGTATTCTTATCCTTTGCGGTCGGTAGATACTGCTGGATCGACGTTGCAGTTCGAAGCGTACTTGTACGTTACGTTTCTTCAAATTCGGCCTACTTTTCGGTGACTCCTGCTATGTAAGGTAAACACGCCATCCCTCTTCGTGGTTCTGTAGTTGTCTCCAGTGTCGTCTTCTTCTTAGTGGCTCTCCTTATGTCGATGTTAGTGTAACCATTCTTCTTTAGTGCTTCCTCCAAATGCATCTTTTCACTGGTAAGATGTTGTTCGTCACTGATGGTTTCGGCCCTGGATAGCAAAGTTTGTATTAATGTCTTCTTCTGCATCGGATGATGATGAGATCTTGCATGCAGATATCTATCGGTGTGCGTCTTCTTTCTAAATACTGCGTGCTGTAGCATTCCCTCTTTTGTTTTGGGTGCCCCAGCAATCAAGTTTACCATGGAGAAAGAACAAAATGGAAATCTCCCTTTCCTGGATGTTATGGTCAATGGAGTGGAAACTACACGGTTGGATGCACCAGGGGCGTATATAAGAAGAATGTCGGACCATAGAGAATCAGTTCAGTTATCCTGAAGAAGCTGTCAGTATGAACAGCGAAACGTCGAGCGAAAGTTTTGACACACGGCGAAACCCGCAAGAAGCTATTAGTTATAATAAATAATCTGGTTCTTAATATTAAATTAATAGTAAACGAGGTACACAGGAGCGCATTATCTTATTTCCTAGTGATTTAATAACCAGGGAATATTGTAAACTGGGTTAGCAATGAAGAACATTAAATGTCGCTGAAAATCGTTAATATAAAAATCGTTGCATACTATGTGTAGAATGGCCTAACATCTTCTACTTCACTGTAGGAAATGAAAGAAGAATTAGCGAAAGTAATGTTTACAAGGTAGTTTAGGATAAAAAGTTTGCAAAATTTATTTATTTCTTTTGGATACAGTCCGTTACAACAGCAAGTATCAAAGAAAATCTACTTTTTAATTTTAACTCTGTCAGTGAGGCAATAATTATCAAAATTATTTGAGGGTTAACTAACTTAATAGTTTTATACTCAATAATTTTACTTCGGTTGAGCTACTAAAAGCGAAGAAAATCGAAACTTTTACTTTGATAGTAATAAATAATCTGATTCTTAATATTAAATTAATAGTAAACAAGGTGCACAGAAGCGTATTATCTTATTTCCTAGTGATTTAATAAGCGAAGAATATTGTAAACTAGGTTAGCAATGAAGTACATTAAATGTTGCTGAAAATCCTTAATATAAAAATCGTTGCATACTATAGCTAACAACCCTTTGTCGATTTCTGCAAGGAATCTTATATTTGGTATCGTAACTACGATGGTTGATCTACTCCGCGCAATATCTGCTATTTCTGCGAATAAATCAGATACCATATCATGCCTAATTAATGTAGATAGGCTTAGATTATTTTTTAGTGCCAAAAAACAGTATTTAGTTATTACTAGCAATAATTTGAGAATCCATGCTTCTCCATAACTTCCGCGTAACCAAATACGTGTTAACTCCACTATTTGTGTTATCAGTGTTGCCGTTGTAGAGAAACCGATATACTCTACGGAAAAATACATAGTTTTGTATGGGTGACCAACTATGTTTCACTTGAAAGGAATAAAATTTAACTGCAGTCAATGAATTAGAAAACTCTTTTATATACGGCTATTTGAAATTAATATATGCATGTAGATACGTCAAGATTCATTACTTAAATTGTTCCAGTAAACTACATGTTATTACTGCATTTCCTCCACATTTTCATATTTTACATCCTGGAATTCTGTTGCTTTGTTTCTGTTTTATTTACCATCACCTGTGTCGCAATAGATTGAATTCATCATAACTTATAGAAAGCTTCTTAAGAGATTTAAATATAAATAAAAGAATAATTTAAATTTAAAATTAATTAATAAATAAGAAAAAAATACAATTTTCTTTAAATACAGCGACAATGGTATAAATATTTTGTAAATGTTTAATCTGGAACGTATCTAGCTCTGACTAATGCAGTGAAGGAATAAGCCCAACGAAGCATCTGCAATAAGGATGTTCATATATTCATTATATCTAAATGTAATACTATGCATTAATAATAATAAAAAAATGAGTAAAAATGTCTAGTGCACTTTTGTATTGCTTAAACCTACCGTTACAAAAGATACCAGCGACAGTTCTGTAAATTTATATATTGTAACTCCCACAGGTTTTCTCGACGCCGTCATCACTATCAACAACATTTTTCGCAGTTCCACGTTACATTTGTACCAACTTGATGAATAGCATGCTTCACTAATCTTGTCAGTCTGAAAAGCATTGTTCGTGAAGTAGAAATGTTACTTTCCCATAAGGGCTTTAGTTAAATACCCTCACGATTATTTCATTACCAAACCAATGGTATAGGGACGACTGCAAAAGAGCAGTAACTACCAACCAGCAACATCTTATAAATTGAGTTGAATGGATATCTACCTAGAAAATACGTGATGGTACAAAATTACAATTATTCAATCTCATTAGAAGCGATGTGGAAACGAATGTATTTTTGGCAAAGACGCCAAAGATGACACCCTACTTTACTTTCATTTCAGATTTTAAGACAAGAATTAAGAAAAAAAGTGAAAAAGGCGGTGCAAATGCCGTCGACGCGAGCAAGGCTTTAGTTACACTTATTAGGAAACAAACTTATTAGAAATGAATTTTTTATTTTAGATAAACTTTAAAAATATATACACTTGAAACAATTTGCTAGCTGATGGTTACGTTTTAGGTTTTAGATAATGAAAACGTTTAATAAACAATATTAACTATATAATTAATACTTTTTTGAACAAACAGATTTGGAGCTGTTAGCCCATGGTTTAATAGAAATACTTCTGGCAAACAACTTGAGCGGCACTAGGAACTAAAAAAACACTAAACGGCGTTCTGTCACGTAAACATCACATCAAAATAAAAGTGTAATAGGCTGGCTATTCAAAGTGAAGTGATTTTGTTCGCCTCCAAAAGTGTTGTAGCTGTTGAAGTACTCGGTTACTGTTTACGTTGCCTGCACTGAGAACCGAGTACCAACCATTTAGCCAGCCTAATCTATACTCTGCTTGGGTTCCGCGTTGGAACCGCGTCCTGGATCTTCTTCTGGCTGATGTTTCGTCCCCAGTCACAAGAGGCATCTCCAGGGATGCTGTTATTGACCTGAAATTAAAAGACTAACATACGGTTCAGTGTTTTTTTTTTGTTCCATTTCATTTTCGGTGTGACAGTTGTGATCGGGTTCCTCCTTCCCAAAAACAACCCAATCACAATCGTCACGCTCCTAGCGCAACGTTACCCCTGTGTAAATTCGTTTCCGTGTGTTAGTGTTTCAGTTTCAGATCAACCGCAGCAACCCTGAAGTTGTCTCTTACGATTGAGGTCGAAACGTTGGCCAGAAAGAGATCCAGGACGCGGTTCCAAGTCGGACGCCAAGCAGATTATAATATGGACAGCAACCGCAGAAGTCTGCGTGTAAGTTCAGCTGTTTCTTCATTTAATACTGGCTATGAAAGTCTACTCACTTTGAAAAACTTCTTTTCTAATCAATTAATAAAAAAAGCCTGTGGGTTTGATATAAGTAGACACACTGTATATATTACTCTTACGATTGCTAAAATTCTTCTTGCTACAATCTACTTACCATAGTTGTTAACTGAAGTAAACTACTACAAAGTAGAACAGTTGCGCTCATGTAATGCACTATTACAGAAAAGGAAAATACTGCTTCAATATCGTTTATGTACCTAAAATTATATCTGATTTTAGTACTAATAAACCACTACAACCTAGATAACACATCCGTCTATTGTCTATTCATACTTTATCATGCTCCTATTATTTGCAATTTGAATCCAATATTCACAATTGGTTTTAAACAAATGGATAAATTCACTCCTTCTAAGTGAAGTGCCAATTAATAAATAAAGAGAGAGTTTTAGCAACTTACCGTTTCATTCACGGTAACGCTAACGTTAAATTGTGTGTTTATGCGCGTGCGCGTAACGTTACTTAGATACCGGACCACATTATCTGGACGTGTTTAGCGTGCGCTTGACGGTTTGGTGAATTTAGGGACTTCACGTCATTTATTTGGTGAGTCCAAAAAGAAGCGAAAAAATGCCATGTATATGCACTGTAGTGTGATTTAATTTTGTATTGGTTTTGTAATAGATCTATTACTTCCTGGAAAACTCCATTACCTTTATTACCTTTTATCAGAATCTGTTAGGATCCGTGCATATCTTATGTAAATATGATTCAGTCATTAATCCTTTATAACCCATGTTTCAGAAGCGTTAACAGTTTTTTAGCAATATAATTTACGACACTATCAGAAAAAGGAACAATGATATCTATCAATCTTTTCTGCAATACATTATCTTTTCTAACAATCTAGTAACTTCCTAACAAAATTATAATACAAATAAATTGAATCCAGAAACAACACTGTGAGATAGTAAAATCGCTGATACTTCTTTGTAACTCGCTCAAATCTATACATTTTCTGGGGATTTATTAATTCGTACAATATACCATCTTGCACAACATCAACATACCTTCCAACACTACAATTGCTAATAAATATTCCATAATTAGAATTAATATCCAATAAAAAAACAATACAAATTCAATAAAGAGTGGTTTTAAAATTACATCTGGATGATAACCGACTGAAAAGGGGTGATTAGCAAAGCTAATTTGCGCAGTATACGGGAGCCGTGCTTCCGTAAGCCCTGCTAAAATTGTAAAACGATTTTTCCCGCTATTGATATTACGTGATTTTAACGTTTAATAGCTTTTTACGTGAACTTGCTAAAACTCTCAATTTCTACAATAAAGTGTGCTCAGTGAGGAACGGGACCGCGCCATACCCAAAAACGAATAACAATTTTCCAATAAATCTTCGGTAGGGGAACTAATAACGTAGCCGTTGTTTTTAAGATTAAAAGCACTATTGCCAGAGACCTCCTATAGTGGAATATCCTACTTTTATTACTATGATGACGATTTACTGATGTATTTAAAAAAGGGTTATACAGGTCACAGATTTTAAATATATACACGCCAATGAGTGTATAACAAATAACATAATAACACAATGTCGTCACTTAGGTATTGTTATAGATACAGTAAGCCTTCCACACCAAAAAATTTCTGAAACAAATAGTAAATTTTTGAATACTCAAATTTTAACAGTAATAGACAAGTTATTGTAAAATGTTGGAGCCAAGAAACTAACACACTAACACAGTTCTAGAGAGACTGCAAAATCTCGAATATAAATTGTGGATGTGTCCTGGTGTCATGATTAGGTAAAGTTCCATGTTCTGCTGTGCAAATTAGGTACGGTAATAGATATAAAGAATAAGTGGGTAGCCATCTATGGCTACTACTTTACAGAAGTACTCCAAGGCTCCAAGGAGAACCTTGTGGTACTTCCACCGGAAAAAAAAAGCCAGAACCAAAACTGAGATTAACATCTAGTAGCCTTTCCTTCTCAAACTATAACTAAAAGTTACTACTATTTCAAAAAATATTATAGGTAAATTGGTAGTAGTCATATAAAATGTTGTCATAAATACTTCACAGATTCCAAAAATCAAAAAAAAAAGAAGAATATTTCGTTAAAAAGAAACAAAGTGGGTTAGATAAAGTTTCCTGGTGTGGTGCAGTTAAAAAGAGCAACTAGCATACAATATGTCCCCCTACCAGTGATTTATTATAAAATTTTCTGAATTTTTGTTTAATAACTTTTGTCGAGATATAACGCTGTGCGATTCCTGGCTGATATGCCCCATATACCTATAAAGTGTTTTGAAGCATATTGTGAAGGAAGTTTTGTTATAGCACGCTATAATAAATCTGCAAACGTTCTTAAGTTATTGTATTGCACTATATTGTATTTGCATAATAGAAACAATTAACTGAATGATTAAGTATTAATGAACCTTATTATAATCAGTATTAGATTTTGCCTATAATCTAGATTGTATTAGATAATTTTCAGTGATAATAAGATAACACAGTGCAAACTAATGCTTGGTTGGACATGGACGATGCAAATTGGAAAGCAAAAGCTACTTGATCTGCTTTAGTACAATGATTATATGAATAATCACTGTACTAAATTCAATCCACAATTATTCACACATTATAGCTTACTTACCTTAAAATGCTAATGTGAAGTTTTATGCATTCCCGTAAAGACTTTAGCGCAACTTTATTCATAATTTCATCCACATTCAGTTTTGCAGAAATTGTGCAATAATCATTACATTCTTTCTTGCCTCCTACTATATTTGAGAGCTTTTTCCCCAAATTATTCGCCAGTCCTGTTCCCAACGCCAAGAGGTCCACAAATAAAAGATCTATTGTCGTTAAATTCCATGCAACAATAGCTAAGCTAGCTACTTGAAACAGATATACAGCGCACTTATAACGACCAACGTTAAAACTGAAGGGAATTGGATAATCTTTTTGGTCGAAGAGAGGAATTACTGAATATAATACCAGTGTACCAAATGTTAACCCGTGAAAGATCTTCTTTCCCCGTTTCGTAGTGTCATAATTTTTGTATCAATTCGCATTACCTTTGTTGAAGGTGTCGGATTTCAATATTTTCAAAATATTGAAAAAATTCTTTTTGTAGTATATTAACGATACCTGTTTGGAACCACATCCACAAATCGGTGTTAAGACGCAAAGGACTTCATTAATTTTTTCAATGTCCCCTTTTACGTGAATAATTTCGGCGATCATTGATGCCAAGAAAACATATGTAAATAACCAACTAATTGCCGTTCTAAGTTTGTACTTGAACGTCATATGTTTTAAGGGCCAAATTCCAGAAATACGCAGCATTTTTTCTAAAGGGGCGAGCACATCAATGCATCTAATTTCTTGCTGATCCATGGCTATTGGTTTCTATGTGATAAAGTATTAAAATGCGTAAATATCTTTGGGTCAAGAAGAAATGATAGAAAATTATGAAGAAGTTATCTTTCATAAAATACTGAAGCATAGTCATATTTTCATTTTATTCATGTAAAAAGTAAATAAATATTTTAGTAGCATAACCTTTTACTATTTACAATGTCAACGATATGAGATCAATTATACAAATTTTATCAAAAATAACTTCTTCGATTACATGATATGACATAGAAAACGATAATTATTATATTTAAATTTTCTTTTTTTCAATTCCACATAAATTTTGGTCATTCTGCTTACCGAAAACGAACGTAGTATCTTTAGGTCCGCACAAATTAATTTTTATTATATTTTATCTTCCCCAACCTTCTTCCATTTTGATTAAGTAAACAATTAGTATTGAGGGATATTTGTTGCTAATATGTAAAAAGAACCAAGAGCATATTCGGGAATACCCAATGTCGTATTAAGCAAATAGACAACTAAGGGAAACCACTACATTACTTAGACCCTGCTGTATGTCTAAAATTATAGAGGTTATAAAAAGAAGCAGTTTGTATATTCGAATTCAGCACACCAAATATAATAAAGATTCTTGTTGTTGATTTATGTTATGATTTTCTTTTAAGAACCTAATTTCAATGACACAAAAGAATTTAATTTGTTTTGCTTAATTTGATTATCCAAGAAACCCTTTTTTTTTTAATTTTCAGAAAACGCTTCGTAAATAACATTCAGCGCTTTCATCGTTAATTTCAAATCCTTAGTTGAGAATGCTTTTTCACATTTTCTAATAGATACTAACTAATATGAGACACATCTACTATAACATTTTGTTCTTCTTTATTCCTTTTTAAAAGTCATTTAAATATTGAATTGACATATCAGTATAATTCATGTTAATATTCTAATCTAAATAGCATTTACTACAAAATGTTACGTAAATTTCGAAAATAAATTTTTATTTGTCAATTTCTTATCAAAGAATGTTTGACTGTTTTAAGAAATAAAGTGGCGTGATAAATCTTACTTACTATCTATTTGTCGATAACTTTTCTGACAAGTATTTCTTCGAAAGGACAGAAACACTACTAAATCAAAAATCCGATATCCTTTCCTTATAAATCTCTAAGATTGTCCTCAATTAGAAAGCATGTACTTTTTTCCTTTCGTTTTCTCTCATATTATCGGTTGTTTTACACTAAATATTTTACCACGTCCATCTGATTTCCTCAAGAAAAGTAAACATGAAGTTCCAATACGTAATTCAAATTATCTATGCGCAGTCGAAATTAAGATGATTGGTTCGGATTATAAATAATCACTACTCTAATTAGTACGTAGTTGTTCACTTTATTACTTGAAACTATACTTTCTTGCACATATGTAGGTAGGTAAAATTAAACCAACGAGTCTACAGAGGAGAATTAAGTTCTCAAATTTATACTTAATTACGGTGTTTTAGGATTTTAAATTAAGGAATTGATAATGAAAACACCGACAAATACTGGGTGACGCAAAAGTAATGTCATAATTTGAATTGGCTGCCATTTTGTTATAAATGAAAAAAGGAGCTTTGTTTTCATAAAAAGTTTATTTGAAAGTGTAAAATTGACAACTTTATTAGAAAAAATTTATATCGCTCAAATGGCCACCTCCCGAGTCGATGCATAATTGCACTAGTTTTACGGCATTTTGAATTGTTGCTCGCAAAACACCTGGCTATAAATTAGCGATTTCTGCTTCAATGTTAGCTTTCAAGGCTTGCAAGGTTCGTGGTTTGTTGTGGTAAATGCGAGATTTTAAGAAGCCCCAAAGGAAAAAGTCTGGTGCTGTTAGATCTGGCGATCTGGACGGCCAGTTCAAATCTCCAAAACGGGAGATCACTCGACCTGGAAATTGGTGTCTCAAAATCTCCATAGTTGCCCGAGCTGTGTGAGCGGCTGCTCCGTCCTATTAAAAGCAACAATGATCGAGACGCAATGCAGCAACTTGCGGCAAAAAAACTCGTTTAGCATCTGCCTGTAACGCTCACCATTTACGGTTACGGTAGTGCCATCGACTGTTTCAGTGCAAATGCCGCACCAAACAGTCACTTTGAGGGGATGCAATGGCTCTTCTTGCATTTCATGTGGATTCTCTGTGCTTCAGAAACGCAAATTTTATTTGTTAACATAACCACTTAAGTGGAAATGGGCTTCGTCGCTCATTATGATTTTTGATACGAAATCATCCTCTTCTTGCACCAAGTTCAACAGAGTATGGCAGTAAGTTAACCTTGGCCGACGGTCAACAGGCAGCAATTCGTGAACAATTTGCACTTTGTAGGGGAACATTTTCAAATCTTTCACCAAAACTCGTTGCAACAAACGCTGCTGATGCCTAATTGTGTGCATCGTCTTCTCGTTGATGTTTGTGGATTCTCTCTGACGTCGTCGGCAACAGCAGCGATTTTCTCATTCGAACGAGCACCACGAGGCCGGCCACTTCTTGCGACATCTCTAGTGGACCCAGTTTGCACGAGGCGCTCGGCCAAACGCTTAATTGTTCGAGCACATGGAACACGACGACCAGGAAAACAGACTTAAAATTTGTTAAATAAGCAGTAACAATAATTCCACGTTCTTGAAGTGTGTATCGCTCCATGGATTGTTAAGAACTAATTCTGTATATATCTACGTCATAAATGTCAAAGCACAGTGACATTTGGCACCAACTGCAAAAATGGCGGCTAATCCAAATTATGAATTATTGACTCGTATTTTTTAGCGTCCCATATTTGGTTCTAGGGCATGTAATGAAGGCTCAAAGTATTCCCCAAAAGCACATTTGTTGCAATATTTCAGAAACGAGGAGAGATATCGAGATCGGATAAAGATCAAATCGTTCCTTGTTGGCAGCCGTACGTTTTAGGCTGAAAAACAGTGGCGCACTCATGGGCTGGTTAGGAGGTTAAAAAATAACATTTTTTCACTCTTGTATATTATAAAGCCAGTTGTTCGTTTTTTTAGTCTTTAAACTACATGAAAAAAATAAAGATTACACTGTTGAAAATATTACGGTGTTGGCGTTAATTTTGCGCTAGTCAAATATTTTAGTGTTGATTTTTCCAAACTTTGCCAGACGAGTTGACTGCGCGTATTTAATAGAACAGAAATGACTAGAATTTCATGTGAATTCTTTGTTTAGATATGAGGATTGACTATTTTTCTAGACATTCAGAAGCGTCAACCAATCAGAATTTTTCCCTCGGATAGAAATATAGAAACCCCACCTATTCTAATACAGTATTGCATTATACGCACCACCTGCATTGTACGTGTATCTGTTTTCGTGTTTGATTCTCCGTATTAACATATCCAAACAAACCACCAAATGTGACTGACTTGCAAAGTGTAACCTCGTGTTATTAAACGTTAATTCATAAAAAAATTCAACATCTTAAAGATGTATTGGGAACATTTATTTACGCAATTAGTTTAGACTCGAATCAAATAGCATAAACATTCACTTAATTTTATAATGGTTCTCAAAAAATCATTTTAAAATTGGTACGTTTAGTTGAAACTAAAACTTGTGAATGAGTGGTTTTGCACATTTATAATTGAGGAAACGTCTTAAAGAGAGAATATTATAGCACTAAGAAATAGGAGTTGCATATTAAAAAGACGTTGTGTTTAGAAAATGGTGTTAAAACACCTAATAGATCGCATTCATTTAGTTAAACAGCTAGTAAATTTGTCTAGTCTAGATCAAATAAAATGTGACTAGAAGTATTTTATAATTCCACGTGTCAGTTGGACAAATAACCCCTTAGCAATAGACAATACTTGACTATCTTTGCTCGTCAAATTTAAACTTCTATAGTTCTCGACAAAATAACACGAAAAGAGTGTGGACCTGTCCTGACTATTAAATTAGTCAAAAAAGTGTTAAAATTTTTCAACAGTGTACGTGTTTTTGGTCTCTAAATTTTAGGGAACTTGTCGTCATATCTATGTGAGCTTAGAGAAGACTGCTTTCCTTCATATTTTTAGAATTACATTTAATGTGCTATTCCATTTCAATTACAAATCGTTTGTTATATTAAAATAGTAAAAAAAATGTGATAAATACAAAAAATAGTAACGTAAAAAAGGTTCGTGCGCAAGGATTAGCCCGGAATGTTGGAAGAGCCGCCATTTTAATGATCACAGTTATTATATGGATAGAAAACATTGCTGCAATATTATCTAGATCGAAGCAGCTGCTTTAAGAACTGGGGGCTAAATTTGGAAAATCGATAATTTAAACGTAATAATTACATTAAATTTAGAGATGGGCATAGTCGAACCACGAAAAATGCATCATTCAATTATGGACGATCATTCGATAATTCGACTATGACGTCTGGAATTATGAGTGATTATGAATTATTGGAATAATGGTGTTCGATGATTGTAATAAGCATATATAGAAGAATTGGGAGGAATAATGCATAGAAAAGGAAATATGAAACCTAAAAAAAAAAGGGTAATTATATTAAGAATTGGGACAAATATGCACAAAAAAGAAAATGAGGACCTAAAAAAAAATCTACAACCATCTCCTTCCAGTGAATGATAATCCAATGATCATTCATTTATTACGATTATTCGATTATGGATCACTCGATTATGCCCATCACTAATTAATTTACTGCAATTTTAATTAGATAATAAAATAGAAGGAACAAAATGATATACTTACCTGCACTATGTATTTCTTGTTGGATTAACTGTAATTTTGATCAATTTAACAATACGCAAGGATTGCACGCTTTTTACAATGAGAAAATAACAAATTAATGTATTCCTGCTATTATTACGAGGATTTTTTCTTGGGAAAAAATCCTCCTAATTATTACAGTTAACAGCAGAAATATATTAATTCGTTATGTTCTCACTGTAAAAAGCGTGCAATCCTCGCATAATTGTCGTCCTGCCGGCCTTCTAAGATCTAATATCGACGTATGTTCGGTTAAACGCTCAACCTTGCATCTCCTCTTAGCTTAATTGGTGAAGCGCTCGTCCGGAAAACGAGAGGATGTAGGTTCCTGTCCTGCGTGAGTAGAAAAATTTTTCTTGGGAAAAATTCCTCCTAAGTATTACAGTTAATAGCAGAAATACATTAATTTGTTAATTTAACAATATTTTGTTAACGAAACCGGTTTTTTCAATTTAACATATGTTGTTTCCTGAGTGTGGGAAATATATTAGCGATAAGCATGGTGTGGGAAACATATGAATATATAAATATTTAGTCACAATGGATTTATATATCTGCTGTTTCATATTTAAACATTTTCACTGACTTAGGCAATAGTTCATACCGTAATTAAAACATCTAGTGAATATTCTTTTTTTTTGTATAAGGATTGGTTCATTGATTGTCCAGCTCTATATTTTAGATCAATTATTATTGTCTATAGTACCTGATGGCAACAACTTCAAGCTTATACATATTTTGCCGTAGGAAGAGACAGGAAGAATACTTAACTCTTAAATAATTTTTATAAACATAAATAAATAAAAAGGCAATGATTTATATTACTAATTTATTGTGTTTCTATTAACAAGAAGCTAAACAATCACTTACATATGTAATACTGAAGATAGGGGTTTTTATAGTAGGACCTAAAACTTGTTAAACGAATTTACAAATAAAATACTTCAAACTACTATGATTGTGTGTGAACTTATTCTGTTTGGGACAAGTTTTAGTTTTTCCATCATATTACTTAATTTTAACAAATCATTAGCATTATCAAATACATATGAAAAAAAAATGGAGAAAATACAGTAATGACTAATGAGAGTTCAAATTTTTGTTCGCCCATTTTGCATCGTAAAACGTCCATGGCCTTGAACAATTAATGATATCAGACGGCACATACTTTCCTATTCGCTTATCGGCGTGATTCTTCAATATTCAGCTTCAAATATCAATATTCTTCATTAGAGGCAATTAAATTCCGAGGCAGTTACTTAGCTATGAAAATGATAGCATCCGCATGGTTTGATTAATCATCCTGCGACCACTAGGATCTATTGTAGAGGGTATCTTAGAGTTCACCCATGAAGTTTAGGCCTCTAAGGTAGCTCAGTATCTTGCTAAATGAGATTGTTTTCAGGTCTTCTAGGGAAGAGTCAGCCTTTCCGAAGGTAACATACCTGATTTTTGCAGTAGCAGAGCAGTAACAGGAAATATGCTCAACTGTCGCTCGTCTTCTAAACACAATCGGCATTCATATCATATCATATCACCATTTATTGACTTAATTATATACATAAATACACAGATACTATAAATTGACCAAAAAGACAAAATCATTTTAGGTTGTTCTTATTCAGTCTCATCAGAGAGGCCGATTCTGTGTAGATGCTTTCTGAGTTTACAATGATCTGTAAAGGCAGAGACAACCACCTTGGCATTTTTACGGTCAAGTTCTAGCAGTTCCTTGGTTCTGGAATGAATGGGTATAATACACTTTTTCGCATGTATGTATGTATGTAAATAGAAAGGTGGTGTTACACTGCGGCCTAAAAGATCTATTGTGTCCCCTATTCTTCCTGCTTTACAGCTGGCCTTCCAATCCTATTCCTTTTAGAAAGTGTAGGATGTCAGAGGGCCCCAGTCTAGGTAAGTCTCCCTCTTGATTTCACATGCTCCCAGGTGCAATGCCCTCGAGTTGCACAGTGCTACGCAGTTTGAGAGGAGGTGGATGGATGTTTCATCCTGTTCCCCACAAAATCTGCATGCAGGATCTTTTTCCAATTCGAGCTTACTCAGGTGTTCTTTCAGCCTACAATGACCTGAAAGTATTCCTGTTAATATGCGAACACTTTTTCGCATGCACCAAACCAAGACACTTGTTCAAATACTGGAGCAACAGATAACTTAAAAAGTTAAAATCATTACTGTATTCTCTCTATGCTTCGACTATACAGTAGAAATACAGATTCAGTTTACTAACATCTACTAATACTAATATCTATCTAAGTTGAGTTTATATCAATGCCTATTATTTTTCAATTTAAAATGCACACAAGCAGAAAAAGGTTATTTTTTATATTTAAAAAGATATATTGCGTCTAAAAGATAGAGTCAAATATATATTAAAAAAAAAAAAAAGCGTATTTTTTTTCTTATGAGTGTAATCTTAATTAATTTGCACAGTGGAAGTAAGTAAGAATACTATAAAAAAGTGTAGACTAACATATAAACTAGTAGTACAAAAGTATATAGTACATAATTGTCCTCACTGACAAAAAATGATATAATAATGTTTACAAAAAACTTATGTAAGAATGCTAATTTTTCTATCAAAAACTAAGTTAAAAGGCCAATTATTTTTAGAAAATTTGAGTAGTCGAAGAGACATTGTATGTGTAGAATGGCCTAACACCTTCTGCTTCACTGTAAGAAATGAAAGAAAAATTAGCGAAAGTAATGTTTACAAGGTAGTTTAGGATAAAAGATTTGGAATTTTTTTTAGTCCGTTACAACAGCAAGTATCATAATGAAAATCTACTTTTTAATTTTAACTCTGTCAGTGAAGCAATAATTAACAAAATTATTTGAGGGTTAACTAACTTAATAGTTTTATACTTAATAATTTTACTTCGGTTGAACTACTAAAAGCGAAGAAATTGGAAACTTTTACTTTGATAGTAATAAATAATCTGGTTCTTAATATGAAATTAATAGTAAAGGAGGTACACAGAAGCGCATTATCTTATTTCCTAGTGATCTAACAACCAGGGAATATTGTAACCTAGGTTAGCAATGAAAAACATTAAATGTTGCTGAAAATCGTTAAAAATAAAAAACCGTTGCATACTATAGCTAACAAACCTTTGTCGATTTCCGCAAGGAATCTCATATTAGTATACATAGTAACTACGATGGTTGATCTACTCCGCGCAATATCTGCTATTTCTGCGAATAAATCAGGTACCATATCATGCCTAATTAATGTAGATAGGCATAGATTATTTTTTAGTGCCAAAAAACAGTATTTAGTTATTATTAGCAATAATTTGAGAATCCATGCTTCTCCATAACTTCTGCGTAACCAAATACGTGTTAACTCCACTATTTGTGTTATCAATGTTGCTGTTGTAGAGAAACCTATATACTCTATGCAAAAGTGCATGGTTTTTAACGATGACCAGTTATGTTTCACTTGAAAGGGATAAAATTTAACTGCAGTCAATGATTTGGGAACCCTTTTATATACGGTTATTCCAAATTAATATATGCATGTAGATACGTCAAGATTCATTACTTAAATTGTTCCAGTAGTAAACTACATATTATTACAGCTGCATTTCCTCCACATTTTTATATTTTACGTCCTGGAATTCTGTTGCTTTGTTTCTGTTTTATTTACCATTGCCTGTGTCGCATTAGATTGGATTTATCATAACTTATAGAAAGCTTCATAAGAGATTTATATGTAAATCAAAGAATAATTTAAATTTAAATTAATTAATAAATAAGAAAAAAAACTACAATTTTCTTTAAATACAGCGACAATTGTATAAATATTTTGTAAATGTTTAATCTGCAACGTATCTAGCTCTGACTAATGCAGTGAAGGAATAAGCCCAACGAAGCATCTGCAATAAGGATGTTGAAATATTCATTATATCTAAATATAGTACTATGCGTCAATAATAATAAAAAATGAGTAAAAATGTCTAGTGCGCTTTTGTATTTCTTAAACCTACCGTTACAAAAGATACCAGCGACAGTTCTGTAAATTTATATATTGTAACTCCCACAGATTTTCTCGACGCCGTCATCACTATCAACAACATTTTTCGCAATTCCAGATTACATTTGTACCAACTTGATGAATAGCATGCTTCACTAATCTGATCAGTCTGAAAAGCATTGTTCCTGAAGTAGAAATGTTACTTTCCCATAAGGGCTTTAGTTAAATACCTTCACGATTATTTCATTACCGAACCAATGGTACAGGAACGACTCCAAAAGAGCATTAACTGCCAACCAACAACATCTTATAAATTGGGTTGAATGGATATCTACCTAGAAAATATACAATGGTAGAAAAATTACAATAATGCAAACCAATTAGAAGTAATGGGGAAACGAACGTATTTTGACACACGATCTCTCAAAAAAGGTAAAATACACACACTTAGTTATGTAAGAATTAAATTTAATGATTATGCATTATGTGCGCGGGACAATTAAAATTACGACCAAAAACTCCCGCGATAGCAAAGATGCCACCGAACGTTACTGTCATTGTGGATTTTAAGACAAGACTAAACAAATAAATTAAAAAGACAGTGCAAATGTTGCCCACGCGAGCAAGGTTTTAGTTTTAGTAGTAGTCTGGCTATTCAAAGTGAGGTGAGGTCTTCGCCTGTAAAGTGTGTTGGTAGCTGTTGGAATACTCGAGTGCTGTTTACGTTGCCTGCACTGAGAATCGAGTATCACTTTTAATCAACCTAATCAACGCCTAACCGGTTTCGAACCGCGTTCTTGATCTTCTTCTGGCTGATATTTCGTTCTCAATCGCTACAGATATCTTCAGGAATGCTGCTGTTTTCAATAATTTTTTTTTTTTTTTAGGACCTAACAAATATTTTCTTATTACTATTTAACAGAATAATTTAAGATTAATGCATATTTATTAACGTAAAAAGAAATCTTTCTTCGTGTAGAAAAAGTTACACTAAATTAATAATGATACTCTAGAAGTGTATAGACTTTGCCATTTGTGAAGGGTACTTTTTACACTACTGTTTACACTAAGTTAGGGTACATTTTTTAACACTATTTAGAGTGGAAGTCCTGTATAAATGCTAGTGTATTTCTTGTGTTAAATAGTGTAAAAAAATTCTTACTCTGTACTTTTAATTTCCAATTGCTAATATTCTTTTTACAATCTACTTACCATAGTTGTTATCTGAAGTAAACTACTACAAAGTAGAAGAGTTGCGGTCATGTAATGCACTATTACAGAAAAGGAAAATACTGCTTCAATATCGTTTATATACCTAAAATTATATCTGAGTTTAATACTAACGCAACAAGAATTATAAAGATTAAAAATATACAGACAGTTTTCAGAATCGTTATAAAGAAACGTAAACCCAACGCTCTATCAAGACAATAACCCGCAACAACAAATAACATTCATAGTCTATCACGCGGTTATTATTTGCAATTGATTGATTCCATAACAGTTTTTGTTCTAATTCTAAACAATTGAAAAGATCTCGCTTTTTCCAAGTAAAGTATGGGTAAGTACTATTTTATCCATACTTAGTTAAATTTCAAAACCTGCATATTGTTGTGGCTTTGCAGCGAGTATAAAAAGTACGTGACAGTTTATGAAAAGGTGAAAGTGGTATATGCGACAGTGGGCCGTTATTTTGTTATACACCTTTAAATCAATGGTACGCCTGTACTACTGTAGAACATTTTTTATTTTCTAGTTTTTTTTTAAGGTATCTAACACATTTTTTTAGTTTCATTTTTATTATAATAAATCTGTAGACGAAAATATGGAGAATGTAAGGCATTCACCGTGGAAATATATATACCACAACTAGAGACCGGATTATAATGCAAAGTGCATATATTTTATTTATTGCACATCTTTAATTATAGTCTATATGTATTACATTAATTGAAGTTAATTAGCGCTAATTAGTGATTGCATATATTGCATATTTAGGCATTTCTATGCATATTTTTACAAAAGTTGCATATATTGCATATTTAAGCTTTTTCTTATCCTTTCTATTAGTAAAAATTCCTAGCAATTCCTAATGTAGATCCACAACCGACAATTCTTAGAATAAAGAATAAATCTTTTACATTGGTTTCTCTAATACTTTTTTCCAAGAACTGCACGTGTTTAATTTCGCCTAGCAGAAGGGATGTGGTAAATACGTTTTATTATTACTAATTCCCAAATAAACTATTCATTCATTGAATATCTTTGAACGAAACAGCATGTAATTGTGTTACGTTTTTAAATACTGTGAGTACATATTTTGTCGAGCCTGCAGTAAACTGGTAAGTTTAATTTTATTAAAAGCTTTACAATTGTTTTTAAATTCTTTAACCTTTGATATAAAATGACAATTGTTGTTGTAGGTGTCTTCTGAGAGAAAATACCTGATTGATCAACGCGCTAAAACTCCATCACATACTGGAAAATGTGAAAAACTAAAGCGATCCGCATGTGTGCAGCAATCTATACGTCAATGTGTAGCATCAACTTCACGATACTCAGAACAAGAAGAATATAATACGGATCTGCGTAATGCATTAATTTCGTGTAAAACATACCATTAGCAAGATTAAACAATGTTAATTTGAAATCATTTCTGCAAAAATATTGCAAACATAATATACCTGACGAAAGTACCTTACGAAAAAATTATGTCAAATCTTGTTACCAGCAAACAATAGCAGAAATTAAACAATTGGTAGGGAATAATTTTATTTATATCATGCTATATATGGCCATGATATTGCCCATTTGTTAATAGGAATTCTTCACGAAGATATTGTAGGTAAATCATATTTAATTTATTGTAAAGAACTTCAAAAAACAAATAATGTAACAATTGCCCAATTCGTTCAAGAAGGTTTATCAAATTTCTTTTTACCTGGAAGTATACCTTGTGAAAACTTTTTTTTATAATAACATCATTCATACCACTTGTTTAGCTCATGGGTTCAATCGTGTAGCCGAAGACATTAGGAATCAATTCCCTTTGATTAATGATTTAATTAGCAATGTCAAAAAAGTATTTTTAAAAGCACCTTTACGAATCCAATTTTATAAGGAGCGACTTCCCAGTGTTAAGTTGCCTCCTGAACCGATTATTACGAGGTGGGGTACATGGTTAGAGGCTGCAATTTTTTTCGCCGATAATTTTGAAGGAATAAAAAATATAATTCTTAAAATCACTGCTGACTGCATTGCTCTAGAAAACTGTAAAAAGATAGTAACATCAACAGAATTGCTACAAAACCTTTTATATATTAAATCAAATTATAGCTTTGTTTCATCAAGTTCCATTCGTAAACTAGAAACGCAAGGGATGTCGCTCTCGGAATCAGTCGCAATAGTAGACGAATTTGATATGCTATATAACAAGGCTAAGGGTACAATAGGTAATTCTATATACGATAAATTTAAAAAAATGATAAATAAAAATGCGGGGTATTTGAAATTGAAGAAAGTTAAAGAAAATTTTGGAAGGTGAAACAGTAAACGATTCGACTTTAATTTTAGTTTAGAATATATTGCAAAGTTAAAAAATGCACCAATTACATCTGTGGATGTTGAAAGAAGCTTTTCTATTTCGAAACATATGTATTCTGATAGAAGACAAAACTTTCTTTTACACAATTTTGAAAAACATTTAATTATAATTTGTTTTGCTATGATATGAATATGAAATGTAATATGAATTAATATGTTGTGAAAAAATTGTGTGCAATAAAGTTAATGTTTAAATTTCTGCTCTTATTTATTTTATGTAAAAATTTTGCATATTGTCGCAATTTTTTGGCATATATGCCCCAGGTTTATGCATGTTTTCTCAAAAATCGATGCATATATATGCGCATATATTCCAGTTTTTCTTTGCATATAATCCGGTCTCTAACCATAACACATATGGTAAAAATGTGTGAATATTTTTTTATGCAAAAATAAGTACCTTCTTAAGAAAAAAAATCAAAAAATACTCTTTCAGTTCAAACATATATGCCAACGGTGCATAGAATTAATCGTGCTGACAAATTCTGTTTGGGTGCCAAGAAAACGCGAAAACGAAATTCATTTTATGAGGTGCGTATTTATGAATGATGAAAATAATGTTTATTAGTACTAAAAATATTCATAATGTATACGAATGTGTAAATAAAAGACAAAAGAGGGAAAAAAAAACCTCATTTTTACGTAATTTGTACAATGACGTGTGTTAAGTTAGGCATGGAACTATACCTCAATAGCGTATAAAAATTTTACTTATAAATTAATCTTTCGTAGAGGAACTAATCACCTGGCTGTTGTTTCTAAGATTAAAAGCATTATCGTCAGATCATTTCAAAAAAAAAAAATAATTCCACAGGTCAAATAAATAAATAAATATATAATATAATTTATTGGTGCTGGCTATACAAAAGTATTTACACAAGTCATTAGTCTAATTTAATAATAAATATAATATAATAAACACAGTAACAATAAAATCAAAGTGAGCACCAAGTGGGGAGGTGCAACTACAAAAAGTGTTGAAAATACTCTTCACTTGTATGAAAAGCTTGATGAATTAATATTTTTTTTATAGCACATTCGAATGACTTCTGCTTAGATCTCTAATATTTTGTGGGAGACCATTGTAAAACTTTATGCCTTGATGGCAAGACATCATTTGTGTGGAACTGAGACGAGTGTACTTAATGCTTAAATCATTTTTGTTTCTTGTGTTATAGCCGTGAAATGCAGCATTAGTAGAGTAACAATTTATATTTTTTTTCACTTACATAACGCATTCCAACATAAACTGGCATGAAAAAGTTAAAATTTTTACTCTTGTAAATGCTTCTCGATAGTCAGCACGAAATGATAAATTACTTAGGATTCGCACGGCTTTTCTTTGCAGCCCAAAAATTCTAAGACTCGGATAGCTTTGAGATAATAGTCAATAAAACAGCTTTGATTTGAGATAATAGTTCTGAAGCTTGATTTTATCTTTTGCAACCTAGGATATGCTTTTTATGTATACATATTTGGCATTTTGACAATATACTTGTGCATCTGAAGATGTTAGCGTAGCTAATCGATACATACTGTGAAGATGAAAAAACTTTTGTGAGATAGAAGTTTATTTATATTGTGTTAGTTATCAATATATCTCACAGTGCTCAATCTACCTTTAATTTAATTCTACTTGATCTGCTTTAGTACAATGATTATATGCATAATCACTATGCTGAATTCTATCCATACATTCTATTACTTACCTCAAAATACTAATGTGAAGTTTTATGCATTCCCGTAAAGACTTTAGCGCAACTTTATTCATAATTTCATCCACATTCAGTTTTGCAGAAATTTTGCAATAATCATTACATTCTTTCTTGCCTCCTACTATATTTGAGAGCTTTTTTCTCAAATTATTCGCCAATGCTGTTCCCAATGCCAAGAAGTCCACAAATAGAAGATCTATTGTCGTTATATTCCATGCAACAATAGCTAAGCTAGCTACTTGAAACAGATACATAGCGCGCTTATAACGACCAACGTTGAAACTGAAGGGAACTGGATAATCTTTTTGGTCGAAGATAGGAATTACTGAATATAATACCAGTGTGCCAAATGTTAACCCGTGAAAGATCTTCTTTCCCCGTTTCGTAAGTGTCATAATTTTTTGTATCATATTCGCATTACCTTTGTTGAAGGTGTCGGATTTCAATATTTTCAAAATATTGAAAAAATTCTTTTTGTAGTATATTAACGATATCTGTTTGGAACAGCATCCACAAACCGGTGTTAAGATG
Organism: Protaetia brevitarsis; assembly: GCA_004143645.1. NCBI lineage: Eukaryota > Metazoa > Arthropoda > Insecta > Coleoptera > Scarabaeidae > Protaetia > Protaetia brevitarsis. The sequence goes on from RXPK01004519.1 coordinate 38,389, forward strand.
CAAAGGACTTCATTAATTTTTTCAGTATCCCCTTTTACGTGAATAACTTCGGCGATCATTGATGCCAAGAAAACATATGAAAATAACCAACTAATTGCCGTTCTAAGCTTGTACTTGAACGTCATATGTTTTAAGGGCCAAATTCCAGAAATACGCAGCATTTTTTCTAAAGGGGCGAGCACATCAATGCATCTAATATCTTGTTGATCCATGGTTTCTATGTGATAAAGTATTAAAATGCGTAAATACCTTTGGGTCAAGAAGAAATGATAGAAAAGTATGAAGAAGTTATCTTTCCTAAAATACTGAAGCATATGTCATATTTTCATTTTATTCATGTAAAAAGTAAATAAATATTTTAGTAGCATAACCTTTTACTATTTACAATGTCAACGATATGAGACCAATTATACAAATTTTATCAAAAATAACTTCTTCGATTACATGATATGACATAGAAAACGATAATTATTATATCTAAAGATTTTTTTCAATTCTTCATAAATTGTGGTTATTCTGCTGACCGAAAACGAAGGTTGCATCTTTAGGTTCGCACAAATTAAGTTTTGTTATATTTTATCTTCCCCAATCTTCTTCCATTTTGATTGAGTGAACAATTAGTACTGAGGTATATTTGTTGCTAATATGTAAAAGGACGTATAGTAAGTAATCTAACCAAGAGCATATTCGGGAATACCCATTGTCGTATTAACCAAAAAAAAAACTAAGGGAAAGCACTACATTGTTTAGACCTTAAAACATTATAAATCTTTGAATTGCTGTATCTCTAAAACTATAGAGGTTATAAAAAGAAGCAGTTTGTGTATTCGGTTTCAGCACACCAAAGATAATAAAGATTTTTTTTTGTTGATTTATGCTATGATTTTCTTTTAAGAACCTAATTTCATTGACATAAAAGAATTTAATTTGTTTTGCTTACTTTAATTATCCAAGAAACGCTTTTTTTTAATTTTCAGTAAACGCTTCGTAAATACCATTCAGCGTTTTCATCGTTAATTTCAAATTCTTAGTTGAGAATGCTTTTCCACATTTTCTAATAGATACTAACTAACATGAAAGACACATCTACTAAAACATTTTGCTCTTCTTTTCCTCTTTTTAAAAGTCATTAATATATTGAATTGACGCATCAGTATCACAGCTTCATGTTAATATATTCTAATCTAAATAGCATTTACTTTAAAATGTTATATAAATTTCGAAAATAAATTTTTATTTGTCAATTTCTTATCAAAGAATGTTTGACTGTTTTAAGAAATAAAGTGGCGTGATAAATCTTACTTACTATCTATTTCTCGATAACTTTTCTGATAAGTATTTCTTCGGAAGGACAGAAACACTACTAAATCAAAAATCCGATATCCTTTTCTTATAAATCTCTAAGATTGTCCTTAATTAGGAAGCATGTCCTTTTTTGCTTTCGTTTTCTCTCACATTATCGGTTGTTTCACGCTAAATATTTTACCACATCCATCTGATTTTCTTAAGAAAAGTAAACAAGTTCTAATACGTAATTCAAATTACCTATGCGCAGTCAAAATTAAGATGATTGGTTTGAATTATAAATAATCACTACTCTAATTAGTACGTAGTTGTTCACTTTATTACTTGAAACTATACTTTCTTGCACATATATAGGTAGGTAAAATTAAACCTAGGAGTCTACAGAGAAGAATTAAGTTCTCAAATTTATACTTAATTACGGTGGTGTACGATTTTAAATTAAAGAATTGATAATAAATGCGAATTAATAAAAAAATAAATTGGAACGTGCACCGTGCAAATCAAAAACATTATTGTTGTTTTCTTTATGATCATTTGTTAACTTTTTCTTTGATTTTTCTTTAAATGTGCCTGTCAGTAATTTGTTGTCGTTGATTAATTTCTGTTAGTAAATTATTATATTGGGTAATTGCTTCTGTGTTGGGATTTTGTTATTCTTATCACTGACAATTTCTTTTTTAATTTTCATAGCTAAATGTCTTGTTCTATTGTTGTGTGTATCTCTATTTTTTTTTACTTTAATATTGTTTCTTATTAACTTATTTTTCATATTATGCTCTCTTGGTTTTCTTTGTAATTTATC